>PVIA01004420.1:114801-143016 GCA_004024845.1 Tonatia bakeri | reverse complement strand
TTTATGTGATTATAATTGGCTTTTAAACAGAGTGGATGGGGTTGCTGTCGTGTGGCCCCTGGGCTATTCGTGCATTGTAACATGGAGGCTGCAGTTTATTTTAATGTTATTTTCCACCTATAGCTGTAGGGAGTCGTTAGCTCTGCTCTTGCTCTCCAGTAACTTCCAGCCTGGGCACAAAAGCTCAGAAGAGTAAAATGGCAGCAATGTTTAACAAGGTCACAGGCCTGCTAGAAAAATAGTGCCACAATAGCAAATGGGACTGACTTTATCCTTTTACAGGAGACTGTTATTGAGAATAATTCATTTATTTTTCAAAAGCAAACAGTCTCTTAGTAAGGTACTCATTCAGCTGTTAGTTGCCATGCCACAGGTGAGAACTGGTAGATTGGGGGTCGGAGGGCAGGGGCTTTGTCACACAGGGGTGTCCAAACTTTTGGCGTCTCTGGGCCACACTGGAAGAAGAGTTGTCTTGGACCACACGTTAAATACACAAACACTAACAAAAACTGATGAGCAAAGAAAAGGTTTTAGGGAAATTTACAATTCTGTGTTGGGCTGCAATCATAGCCATCCTGGGCCTCATGCAGCCTGTGTGTTGGACACACCTGTAGGGTAATAAAGTTCAAGCCTTGACTGGTGTGGCTCAGTGTGTTGAGCATTGGCCTGCAAACTGAAAGGTAGATCCTATCTGATTCCTGGTCAGGGCACATGCCTGGGTTGTGGGCCAGGTCCCCCGTTGGGAGCATGCGAGAAGCAATCGATTGATGTTTCCCTCCCTTTCTTTCTCCCTCCTTTTCCCTGTCTCTAATAATGACATAAAATCTTAAAAAAAAATACTTAGTTCATTGTCTGCCAGGAGGGCAGCTGCCTTCACCAAGGGTCCTGGAGAGAGCCCTGCTGTGGTACGTGACAAGTGTTGGGGAGCAAATTGAAGGACCCAGCTGGCGTAGGGCTTTAGGTAGGGCAGATGGGGAAGCAGAGTTTTTTTTTCCTTTTTTAAACATAGAAATCCGAAGGAAACTCACTCACTCACTCACTCACTCACTCACTCACTCACTCACTCACTCTGGTCTTCAGTTTCCAGGAGGAAATTAGCTCCTCCCTGCCTGCAGAGCTCACACGAAGGGTGTCAGCGAGTCAAGCGGGTAGAAAAGCGCTCGGGTTAGGACAAGGGGTAAGCAGGCCTAAGTTTTGTCGTGAAGCTGAGTCTTAGGAGTCGAGGGCTGGAGTCCGAGTTGTAGGGAGAGTATGTGTTGTGCGTCCTAAGCACCAGGTGGTGGTCAGACAGAGTCCAGGGATGGGGGCCAGTCCCCACACTGCGGAGCAGTAGGACGCCAGTAACACCCAGAAGGCCAAGGGGTCAACACCGCCCTCTCGCGCACCGCCGGAAACACACCCCCGTACTTTTGGCGCGCGACCCGGAAGCGGAAGGGGAAGGGAACTGGTTTGTCTCCGCCTCTGGTTCGTCTCTCCACCGTTTTTCTGGCCTCGCGGGATCGCTGAGCCTTGGGTGATTGTGGCGTGAGGGTTAGGGGAGCGGATCGCTGAGATCCCGGAGCGGCCGCGGCCATGGCGGATGTGACCGCCCGAAGCCTGCAGTACGAGTACAAAGCGGTGTGTGTGGAGTCGGGGAGAACTCCGGTTTCCGGAGCCGAGTGGGGAGCGGGAGGCTGGGGCAGATGATTTAAGACTGAAGGCCTACAAGGGGAACCACGGAAGCGGTATACCCACCTCCTCCTAGATGTGACCGTCAACGTACTCGCTTTCCCCTGTGTGGGTTTTAATGGGCAGTGTTAGGAGCGGCACTGGCTTACAGATTTGCTTGCGCTTTGCTAACGCGCAATTATGCAGTGCTGTTTCTTCCTAAGGAAAACACCTTTTTTATTATCAGAGCTGAGTTACTCTATTTTTTACTTCCTTTAGTATCCTCCTCTGGTATCCTTGTGATATAGGACTTGGCCCTGCTAATGTCAGAACTTCCATAATATTGTGATCTGTTTCAGAACTCGAATCTTGTCCTCCAAGCTGACCGTTCTCTCATTGACCGGACCCGCCGGGATGAACCCACAGGAGAGGTGCTATCCCTGGTTGGGAAGCTGGAGGGCACCCGGATGGGAGATAAGGCTCAACGGACCAAACCACAGATGCAGGAGGAAAGAAGAGCCAAGTGAGTACCAAGGGGAGAATGATTTTTCTTCAGATGCAAAGCCCACCCTCTCTTGAGCATTTGAGCAGCGTTTTTGCTAAGTTGCTGAGTGCAAAATGAGACGTGAATGGCATTAGAACATCTTAACGAAGGTGAAAACAACATGGGAGTTAAAAGGTTCTTTGGCCTTAACAAGTGTACCTGAAATGGAAAACAGCTTTTAGACTTTTTTTTAGTCCTCCTTGGAGGATGCTTTCATCGATTTTAGAGTGAGAGGAAGAAGAGAGAGGGAGAGAAAAACATCAATTCTACACACCGCTATTTCTGAGGACAAAGTTGTAAATGTTCCCCTCCCATTTTTGTCATGCTTATAATAAAACATAAAGAGCACTCTAAACACAATAAATGTCATTCATACTAACCATTTTAATAAAAAGGATAGCAATCATTTTACATTTTCTATGTTGCACTACAATTATTTTACATGAAAGAACTAGTTGATAATATCATGATGATACTTGAAAAACAGCCTTTCACATCCTCATCTATATTAATGGATATTTCACACCCCAGTTAAATAAATTTTCTATTACACACCAAATCACCTAACAAAGCAGATCTTTACGCTAATCTATTTTGAAAGAATATAGTCAGTATTTACTATTACTGTCTTTGGGAAATACGTTGACTTTTAAAAATATTTTAATCTGTCATAATACCTGCTAATAACGTTTGAGCAATAACAAAATTCTTCATTTATTGTTAAGTCTCTGTATGACTACTTTTTAAATACAATTGTTTATTTTTTAAAAAAATGAAGAGAAAAGGTGTTTTTTCTTTTACCCATTGGAGCAGAATTTTATGAAAAGACATAATAAGAATAATTCTTCACTGTTGACTTCTAAGCTATGGTTTATATAACTTAAAAGTTAAGTTCCCATCATTCTGCTGCAACGTATATTTGTTACAATAATAATAACCAATGTTAGAGTCTTTGAAAATTATTATTATAATTAAAAGCTTAGAACAGCATGATAAAATTAATGGCAACCTCCTGAGTCCCATTTTAATTTAGTCGTACTTCCAAATAACACCTTTAAATGTTTTCAAATCCCCTAACTGATTTGCCAGCATCAGTTTAGGACTTTTTCATTGCTCTGTGGTGTAACTTTTGGCATCAAAAGGTATAATAACCAGTTTTGATTTGTGACGAGTAAAATAATCAAGTACTAAAATAACACCCGTGGTTCCTGTGATAGGGTAAATGTCCCTCTTCAACTATGTTCTGCCCAAAATTACAGTAACATTTTATTTCTTTCTCTGAGAATTTATTAAGGAAAGGAAATCACATTCTTTTTTTCAATCAAGGTGAAAAAACTGCTTCATAAGTTCATGTGTTGTAAAAGCCACTGCTTGAGAGGGAATGCAGTGAAGGTAGTTCAGAGATAAACCACGACATAGTCCTTTCTGAACTCCATGCTGTCCGCAGATGTACGCATAGTCTCCTGCATGGTAAGACACTTCAAGTTCTGGAAGAACAGTTCCTAATTGCATTTGCTTACAAGTTACATCAAATGGGTAGGACATAGTCTGTGCTATTGCTCCAGCAACACCACTGCAAAGTAAGTTTTTGTGATTTTTATGAGGAAGGTCTGCCAAGGATAGGGGCATGAGCAAGCCTGATAGTCTTTCAGGCAGCAAAAGTAAAAAATGAAACACCTACATATGGAGTCATTCCTAATTAGGATTAGGCCTCTGTAAAATCCAAGGAAACCACCTTCCTCTGCATAAATTCTTTTGACTGCATGAATAATCCTGTGTAAGTGTGTTCTCCTTTCACTTGGAATGCTAGGCTACTCTAACCAGAACAAGAGGGAACGTTCAGAAAACTGCTGTCGTACCTGCCATGGATCCATCCATTAATCTGTGCACATGACCAGAAAAATCCCGGCTTTGTAGTAATTAACATTTTACAATGCTCAAATGCCATAGGGAAAGATTTGAATCATTGCACCATTCCCTTTGTACAATCTCAGGTCTCCCTGTTTTGGGGGAACAGCACACAATGCAGAAAATACTCCTAAATGTTTGTAATGCTGATACTGAACTTGTAATAAAATCTTTACTCAATCCAAATGAGCAACTGTTACAGTGCAGCACCCTGTGTTACCAGGGGTCAGTATCCTTCCAGTAGAAGGAGAAGCCAGCGGTGAGCTGGTGGTGAGCCCTCCGCCTGCAGCATTATGGGAAAGAGGTTGGGCGCCACCAGGTATGGGGCCATGGCCATTGCTGGTACAGAAAAGGCACTTACTAGTGTGTGTAGGGCGGACTCTAACTTTTAGACCTTTTTCTTTAAAAAAAAAAAAAAATTACTGATTTTAGAGACAGGAAGAATGAGAGAGAGAGAGAGAAAGAGACAGACAGACATTGATGTGTTGTCTCCCGTGTATGCCCTGATGGGATTGAACCCTCAACATAGATGTGTGCCCTGACCAGGAATCAAACCCTCAACTTTTCGGTGTCTGGGGGCCTGCTCCAACCAACTGAGCCACTGGCCAGGGCTAGACCTCTTTAGATCTTTTTCTAATCTATGTGTTTCTGGTCCATAGGGAGATTTTAATTTTTTTCTTGATATTTTTATGACCTTTGCTGTTCTTTGTCTTGGTAATTATTTTTGTTCCATTACTAACATCCCATCCCTACTTCTTTTCTCCCGTTTCCCATTTCCTACTTTTGTTTTTATGAACTAATATTCAGGCAACCATGGTATAAATGACAGGTTTATTTTTTATTTTTTACTTTTTAGGGGTATGTTTCAAAACTTAAAAAATAATTCCGCTTCATCTTCCTATTATTTTTTGACCCTGATCATCCTTTTTCCTCCTCCCATGATGATGTCTCAAAGGTTCCTAGCCCCAGTTTTGATTAAAGTAGTTGCATTTGAAATGAGTTAAAACATCATTGGTCTTCCATTTTACAAAGTATGACTTTTTTTCCAGTTTTGTTATAATTTGGAAATTGATGGCAGTAGATTACTTTGATGCTACAGTTTCTCTGGCTGGAAAAACGTATTTGAAAAACAAGTCAAAATCCCATTGTATAATGTTACGCAAAAGAAAAAAGGTTTTTTGGGTTTTTTTTTTTAGTTTAATTTTTATTTTTTTATCTTCACTCGAGGACAGTTTTTCATTGCTTTTAGAGAGAGAGAAAAACATTAATGTGAGAGAGAAACAGTTGCCTCTCTTTTGTGCCCTGACCATGGACCAGACCCTCAACCCCAGCATGTGCCCTGACTGGGAATCGAACTTGCAGCATTTCGGTCCTCAGGGCGATGTTCCCCAGTAGCTAGCTGAGCCAGGTGCCTGCCAGGGCAAAAAGAGTTGTGTTTCTTAAATGAATGAGATGTCTCATTGTAATAATGTTCAGTGCGTCTAGTGAGAGAATGACAGAGGACTCTCTTTCTATTATGGTGTTCTATAAAGAAGTAACTCCTGCAAGTAAGGCCAAAAGAGAATTATGTTTTGAGGTACAGATTTATGTTTTTAAATACTACCTCTGTGCCACGAAGCTGCGAAGGAAAGAAGGGTGGGCTTGATTTAGTCTTGCCTCCGGGAGGAAAGGCTCTGCCGGTTCACCATCATATTACGTGTCTGTTAGGCGGAGAAAGCGTGATGAGGACCGGCACGACATCAACAAGATGAAGGGGTACACTCTGCTCTCGGAGGGCATCGACGAGATGGTAGGCATCATCTATAAGCCCAAAACCAAAGAGACCCGGGAGACCTACGAAGTGCTGCTCAGCTTCATCCAGGCTGCCCTTGGGGACCAGGTGAGGCAGCCGGAGGGAGAAGTCATGGTTTTGGGGAGGGAGAGAGTTACAACTGGAGGGCGCCAGAAGAATCTTGTTTGTGGAGGTTCCTCTGTGGGCCGTGCCAATTTGCAGAAATGGCTAATATTCCCTGAGCACTTACTTTATCTGGGATAGTACCTTACGTGTTTTCTCCTTTAACAGTCCTCATGTTAGCTCCATGATGAAGTGCTATTAATACTCATTTTGAGTTTTATCGAAGAGCGATGTGAGGCAAAGAGTAGAATCGCTCATAATTTTCCCAAGTCACAAAGGTGGTGTTTGGCAGAGCCATGATAAGAACCAGGTAGTCAATATCCAGAGTTGGCTCTTAACCATTATACATGACCTTTATGTGTCCCAGAGAGGCTCTGGTTGAGGCGGCTGCTAGAGGAGGTGAGGACAGAGAATTTCCAAAAGTTGGGCAGGCTAGAGAAGACGGGAGTGCCTCTGCCGTCCAGAGAAATGTGCCAGGCTGTAGTGGAATTCGTGTCTTGCTTCCTAAGACCACCTACCTAATCTTTTTAAAACAGGTTTTCTTTCAATTATGTAACTTGGTGGCATTTTTTTTTTTTTAAGATTTTATTTATTTATTTTTAGAGAGGGAAGGGAGAGGGGGAGAGAGAGAGAGAAACATCAATGTGTGGTTGCTGGGGGACATGGCCTGCAACCTAGGCATGTGCCCTGACTGGGAATCGAACCTGCGATGCCTGGTTTGCAGCCCGCGCTCAATCCACTGAGCTACGCCAGCCAGGGCGCATTTTTTATTTACATTAATGAGATGACCAGAACCTGGGATCCAGATTTTAAAGACGTATGACTCTTCGTATCAGTAGTCACATAATGCTGGTCAGTGATATTCTGCCTGCTGTTCTAAATTTTCTCTTTTTTTGCCACCAGCCACGCGATATTCTTTGTGGGGCAGCTGATGAAGTTCTAGCAGTCCTAAAGAATGAAAAGCTTCGTGACAAGGAAAGGAGAAAAGAGATTGACCTATTGCTGGGACAGACAGATGATACCAGATACCATGTGCTGGTGAACTTGGGTAAAAAGATCACAGACTACGGCGGAGACAAGGAAATCCAGAATATGGGTAACTGAGCTTCTTATGTCCTGATCACATTAACTGGTCACTTGTTGACCCCTAAATGTGATATTCTAGCTTCAGTCATTAAAACACCTGAATGTGTCAATTTCCATATTCTTTTTGGTGTTTATTGATGGATAGCAGAATCCCTAGAATAGAAGCCATTTATTTCTGGACTCTTTTCTTGTGTAGAACATGGGGAAAACTTGGGCAGAGCCTGGGGGGTGCCAGTGGTTGGGCAAGCAGAGCGGGGTTGTACCCAAGCTTGGCAGGTTGGAGGAGGCTTCACTGGTAGCAGTACAAGTTGATTCTTAATGTTGATCCTTAATGTTGATCCTTGAGTGTCTGAGTCCTTGGACTTGAGCTCCGTCCTAAAGATAGGCAAGTCAGGCATTTGGCCGGGAAATGTGCTCTGTAGTGCCTCAGTTCACTAACTGTCCGCGGTCCTCTTTCTCTAATCTCATTGTTTCAGATGACAACATTGATGAGACATATGGTGTGAATGTACAGTTTGAGTCTGATGAGGAGGTGAGTGTTAAAACAAGGGGACCTACTTATTCTTCTTTTTTGAAATTGTTCTAGTGTAAGGAAGTTCCCTAACTGGAGCCAGATAAACTTGATGGTGTCAAACTTGGGCATAAGTATTATTTTGCTGAAAAGTTATTATGATCATCTTCAGGTTTTATAAAGCAAATTAAATTTATAAATTAACAATAATTTAAACTAAGTGCATCAGCAAAAAGGAAAAGATAAGTACAGTATAGACCTTTAGTGACGGTGTCTGCTATTATGTTGTACTGCATTTTAACCTTACTGTGATAATGTTCCTCTGGTCGATGCCGTGTCCCACTGCCAGTCTCAAAAGAATGTACATTTGCCCAAGAACGTAGGCATGTTTGGTACATGGGTGTGTAAGTAACAGTTGCAGCATCCACTGAGGTTTGCCACCTAATTATAATTTCTTGAGTATAACTAAATAGGAACAAGTGGGGCTTTTGAAAAATCTTTGCAAAGTTGCCCTAGAATTCTTGGTGTGTGAGTATGGCTCCGGTAGGTAAAATGCCGGCCTTGGAATTCCATATGCTAGGATGGGAAGAAGGGGCAGTACAGGAGAGTCAGGAGAGAGTACCAGGCTGGCAGCCAGGAGGTCTGAATTTTGGTCCTGTATCTTGGGCAGGTTATTTTGCTTCAGTTTGTCCATCTAGCAAATGAGTGAAACAGTCGACTGCTAAGCGCCTGTCTGCAGTATAGTGAATAGAATTGTAGATTTTAAGTAGCAAGAACCTGAAAGAAGGCTTTGCTCATAGAAGTCATTCATATAACAAGTGCCTGTTATTCAGTTCCTGCTTTAAACGTAATACTGTACTGAGTCCATGGAATGGTGTGAGCCAGTGTGTAGTAGTGGTAAGCAAGCCCAGTGTGGTTTGCACTTCTGGATCCAAGCATGTTTCTCCTGCTTAACTCTTCTCTCCTGCTTGCTGCGAGCTCTTTTTTAACACGCATTGTAAATATGTGTATGAGAGAGATTGTAGTCCCATTGATTGCCTTTGTGGCACCCTCAGGTGAGAGGCAAACAAGAAAGAAGCACCTAATGAAACCATGCCACGTGGACTGAGAGTAGTAAGGTCATGTCATTAAATGTACTATGGCTGAGGCTGACCTTGGTCTCAATAGGCTGTTGGTTTCACCCCGAAGCCGTCGCTGTAACCAAGGGATTCAGGGGAGAGAATCTGTGGGGATGTCAGGATCAGCTCCAAGTCATGGATTGCGGTGGGGGCTGTCTCCACAGGAAGGTGATGAAGATGTATATGGGGAGGTTCGAGAAGAGGCGTCCGATGACGACATGGAAGGGGATGAAGCTGTGGTGCGCTGCACCCTCTCTGCTAATGTGAGTAAAGTCTGTTTTTGCCCAAGGCTGCAGGCCAGGTTCTTTCCCATACGGAGGTCCTGTGATATCATTTATTGAGCTCCCTTTTAGGGTAGGCCATAACAAACATTTAATGTCTTGGTTTTAAGATTTCAGTCAGTCATCCTCCCTCCCAAAGGCATGTGTTGATGAGATCTTAGTTTGGTGTGCTCTCCAATTCAGTACAACAGACTTCCTTTCTCTGGAAAGTTCTCAGTGGAAGATGGGCTACAGGTGGCGAGTAGAGCTCTAATGCCGGATGATGGGAAAGTAGTTGGGGCAGACAGAAACATGGTGAGCTCAGTGCCTGCTATTCTTGCAGCTTGTGGCCTCTGGTGAGCTAATGAGTTCTAAGAAGAAGGATTTGCACCCTCGGGACATTGATGCGTTTTGGCTACAGCGGCAGCTCAGTCGCTTTTATGATGATGCCATTGTGTCTCAGAAGAAGGCAGATGAAGTGTTGGAAATCTTAAAGGTATGGCCAAGGTCATATTTTTGTACATAGTGTTATCTTAGGGGGTGGGGTGGGGCAGTGTATGAAGCAGATGGCTGTGTCTTTAATCCTTGTGTTACCTTGTCTGCAGACGGCCAGTGATGATCGGGAGTGTGAAAACCAGTTGGTGCTGCTTCTTGGTTTCAACACTTTCGATTTTATTAAAGTGCTGCGGCAGCACAGGATGATGAGTGAGTATACAGTGGCGCCCTCTGTAGTGTGTGTGCATGTGTGTGATGGAGACTGTTGCCGTCATAGCTTCTGTACATGTTCCATTCATTTTTCATTCACTGCCTCCTCACCTCTTTCTTCTTTTGCTGTTGTCAGTTTTATACTGCACCTTGCTGGCCAGTGCACAGAGTGAAGCTGAAAAGGAAAGGATCATGGGAAAGATGGAAGCTGATCCAGAGCTGTCCAAGTTTCTCTACCAGCTCCATGAAACAGAGAAGGAGGATCTGATCCGCGTAAGGGCTAGGCTGGTTATTCTGTCTGATTCCGGAGCTAGAGTGTTTGCTTTAGAAGAGACATTAGTTAGAAGATTGCAGCATAAAGTTAAATGTCTATTTTTAGGAAGGTGAAGAAATAAAGTATTTCTCTAAATTTTTTGAGATTTGTCAGTGGTACATATTAGAATTTACAAATTCACATTGGTGTGGCCGAGAGACCTCTGACCTGCCGTCTGTGCCCTCACGGCGGGCCTTTTCCTGTTTGTTTACATGCAAAATCATGGTATCCTGAAAATAGAGGGAAGGAGATGTGTTTGCTGAACAAAGGAAGAGCCCTTGACACTGAATTGTGGACCATCTGTGTTCGAAACCCCTGCACTATGCATTGTTCGTTAAAGTCCGTTTCCTTGCTTTCATCATCTAGGAAGTGTCTGAACAGAAACGACTATCTTTTTGTTTTGGGTCTTAACTGGTCAGCAGCCATGAGTCAAGCTCAGCTAAGGACGGACTGAGAAGAACAGGAGCCTAGAATGGTGATCAGTCCTCGCCCTTTTTGTCTGTCCCCACTACAGGAGGAGCGGTCCCGGAGGGAGCGAGTGCGGCAGTCCCGAATGGACACTGACCTGGAAACTATGGATCTGGACCAGGGCGGGGAGGTTGGTGTCAGGACCCTTTATAAGGCAGTGATGGATAGAGGCTCATTTGCTCAGCCTCCTGACTTTCTTTGTATTTCTGTTTTTCCTCCTCTCAGGCATTGGCTCCAAGACAGGTTCTGGACTTAGAGGACCTGGTTTTCACCCAAGGGAGCCACTTCATGGCCAACAAACGCTGTCAGCTTCCAGATGGATCCTTTCGTCGCCAGCGCAAGGGCTACGAAGAGGTGCATGTTCCTGCACTGAAGCCCAAGCCCTTTGGTTCAGAGGAAGTGAGTTGGTTGCTTCTCTCGATTTTCTCCCCAGGGTACCTTCCTTCCAGTTCGGGTTTCAACCCGTTGACTACAATGTAGCCTCATCTCGTAGACAGTTTATTTCAGAAGTGGAAACTTTTCTCTCTTGATTTTGAGCCCAGAGGATAATACTGACCCCTCTGGTCTGGTCCTTAGTGGAGAGTACACAGGGAGCTTGCCAGGAAATGTAGTCCTGGAGATCCCTCAAGAACAGTCTGTTCAGGGTGCTGCCAGTATGATACGAATGCCTCTTCTTTTCAGCAACTGCTCCCGGTGGAGAAGCTGCCCAAGTACGCGCAGGCTGGATTTGAGGGCTTCAAAACGCTGAACCGAATCCAGAGTAAGCTCTACCGGGCCGCCCTGGAGACAGATGAGAACCTGCTGCTGTGTGCTCCCACTGTAAGCACTGCCCTGGCTGCTGCTTTCTTGTGGAATGTGGTGTATGTTTTTGGTGGCAGGAGGGCTTGTCTCTACCTAATACCCCAAATCTTCATTCTTTGATGAAAGAGATGCTAACTGTTGAATAAAATTTTGGGGATGTGCTCTAGTCTCTGTTTTGATGGTGAGCCCATGGGAGTTAGGGCAGTGAGTGTTCCCAGGTAAACAGGCCTACTCATCCTGGATCTCTGTTTCAGGGTGCTGGTAAGACCAACGTGGCCCTGATGTGCATGCTCCGGGAGATTGGGAAGCATATTAACATGGATGGCACTATCAATGTGGACGACTTCAAGATCATCTACATTGCTCCCATGCGGTCCTTGGTGCAGGAGATGGTGGGCAGCTTCGGAAAGGTAAGATAGAACCCTCCTCCAGAAGATGTTGGCGGCGCTATCACAGGTTGGGGGCAGGCCCAGTGCCTCACTGCTCACTGCCCTTGTATCAGGGCTTCTCTGCAATGCCTCAGATGGTGTTTTTTCCATTTCTAAGATGGTACTTGACCTTGGTACAGAGTGGTTCTGAACCAAGAATGCATTTGACCTGTCCTGGCCTTTGCAAGGATTTATCATCTTTCTGTCACCCTCTGCATAGCCGTTTTCTCTAGTTCTCATGGGCATTGTTGCAGTAGTTAGGAAGCCCTCACGTGGCTGGGGTTGATAATAGACCTGCTGGTGTTAGTCCACGTCCTGTGATCTACACATTTCCATTTCTCTCTCTTGGGCGGAGCTCTCGGGGAGCCTTTGTCTGCTACGTTTTCCCAAGTGTAAACTTGGATTTCTTCATATGGTCAATCTCATTCATCTGGTATTTCTCTAATGGGCTCATACCTATTTCCAATACCCTGTGCTCAGGCTTTTCAGACAGTTTGGTGCCAAGGCTCTCTGCAAACATTCTTACCTGATATGCCTTTCCTCCACCCAGCGCCTGGCCACATATGGCATCACTGTTGCAGAACTGACTGGCGACCACCAGCTGTGCAAGGAGGAGATCAGCGCCACTCAGATCATCGTCTGTACCCCTGAGAAGTGGGACATCATTACTCGCAAGGGTGGGGAACGCACCTACACCCAGCTCGTGCGGCTCATCATTCTGGTGAGCAGGGGGCACTTGTTGGGGCACAGAGATCAGTCTGGTCCAGGCACTTTTCTCTGGTTATTGGCCATTGTAATGACCCCTGTTGTCAGCATTGCTTTTACCATTAAATGATAACCTGCACTTCACTGAAAATTTCCCAGTAGGTGCACAGTGATTGCTGTTATTCTTTATGGCTTTTTTATGGCTGAAATATTTTGAGATAGATATAAACAGACAAAGAAAAAACTAATCGTGTCCTCCCAGAACATCAGTGGGATTTATAAATATAAATAGTCCATTCTCAGGGAACGAGTGAGGAGTCAGGATATTGTGTCCCATAGGAGCTGAAGTACCTGGGGACCAGTCCCTCAGTCTGAGTGTGGTCAGAGTTGTCTGGGAAAGCAGAGGAAGAGCTCACGTGTTGGTTTTCGGTGTCCTAGAACGGGCTGGCAGGCTGTGGCTGGTGGTTTTTGTTTTGTTGGAGCATGGCCATGTGTATTGTTTAGATACTGTGTATAGCTGATTTTGTACCACAGTAACTGAATTGTGTATTTGTAACAAGAGCTGTGGCCCGCAGCCCTAAAGTATTGACTGTCTGGCACTTGAAGAAAAAGCTTGCTGCCCTGGTTGGTGTGAGCACTGGCCTGCAAACTGAAAGGTGGCCAGTTCAATTCCTTGTCTGGGTACGTGCCTAGATTACAGGCCAGGTCCCCACTTGGAGTATGTGAGAGGCGGCCAGTCGATGTTTATCTTGTACATTGATGTTTCTCTTCCTTTTTCCCTCCCTCCCTCTTTCTCTAAAAAAATTAATATCTTTAAAAGAAAAAAAGGAAAAGTTGGAGCTTTCTAACTCCTGCTTTAGAGCTTTGTTACCCAAAGTCTTGGTAGAAATAGAGTCCCTGGCCCGACCCCACAGCTGTGGAAGGGGAAGTGCACTGTGTGTTTTAATGAGGTCTCCTGCTCATTATGAACCACTTAACCCAGAGTATCAGATTTTCTTCCTGTAAAACATTGTTTTACTAAACTGTATTGAGGCAGCTCATTGCAGAGCATGTTATTTCCTGGAGTTGGGGGTGTTTGTTGATGGTGAATTCTGTCTCATCATTTGGTTTCTGTGTCTTGGGATTCCTTTTCTTATTTTTTTTGGCATATTAAGCATATGCCTACAAAACGCAACCATTGTCAGGAAAGGGGACTCAATTTCTATAGTCCTGGGGGTAATTTGCTACTGTTCCTTCCTTAGGATGAGATCCATCTTCTCCATGATGACAGAGGCCCTGTCTTAGAAGCTTTGGTGGCCAGGGCCATCCGAAACATTGAGATGACCCAAGAGGATGTAAGACTCATTGGGCTTAGTGCCACCCTCCCCAACTATGAAGATGTGGCCACCTTTCTGCGTGTTGATCCTGCCAAGGGCCTCTTCTACTTTGACAATAGGTATGAGGAGATAGGGAGAAATCGAATGAGGTTACCTTGTTGTCTTTCTCCTTTTCCATGGAGCTCTGTTGCATTGGGTTTTAGAAAGGCTTGGGGTTTTGATATGGTATGACTCCAAAAATAGGACTATGGCTCCTGGGAAGTGAAAAGGACCATTTATTTCTGTGATATTCTATGCCCAAAACCTCATTTGTCTAACTATTGAACTTCCAGCTTCCGCCCAGTGCCTCTGGAACAGACTTATGTAGGCATCACAGAGAAAAAAGCTATCAAACGTTTCCAGATCATGAATGAAATAGTCTATGAGAAGATCATGGAACATGCAGGAAAAAATCAGGTCTGTCTGTGGGTTCTTACCGTTCTTGAACTGTTTTTTTGAATTCTTGGTTTACTAGTAATTAGGCAAGATTGGCAAAGGTAGAGAAGACACAGCCCAAACCACCAGTATCAGGGATAAAGTGGGTATTACAGGAGCTGTGGCCATTGAAAGGATAATAAAGGAATGCTCTGAACAACTTTTTACACCCTAAATTTGACAACCTAGAAGAAACGGGCCATTTCTTAAAAACTGTCAACCACCAAAGTTCAGCCTAGATGAAATAGATAACCTGAATAGTCCTATAAACCAATAAAGAAATTGAGTTTGTAATTTAAAAAAACCCCAAAAAGAGATTCTGAGGTTCAAGTAGTTGGTTTTTCTGTCTGCATTATCAAGGGTTTCTTCCGTAAAAGATCTGGGGGACTTAACACTGAAATATAATTCAGTAAAAATAAAGATGAAAGTTGCTGAAAGAGGGCATTTGACTATAAAGTATGGTATGATTTTTCATTTGAAAACTGGCTTTGGCCGTGTTACCGAAGCCAAAAACTAAGGGAACGTGACATATTACATATTTTTATCTGATAAACAGCATTGAATTTAGGTGAAGAGATGAATTTAGATGAAGAGACAAATCTTTTCTTGGCACTAAATACTTGGAGGACTTTATTTCTTTCAAAATGGTGCTTGTCTCATACTGAGACTTTATTTTTTTATCCTTACCTGAGGACCTGTTTTCATTACTTTCAGAGAGAGGGGGTGAGGAAGGGATAGAAAAACATTGCTGTGAGAGAAAAGCATTGACTTTCTCTAGAGATTGTGCACTCCCGGACCGAGGCTTGAACCTGCAACCTAGGTATGTGCTCTGACTGGGAATTAAACCCACAACTTTTCAGTTATGGACAGTGCTCCAACCAACTGAGCCACACCGGCCAGAGCCTGAGACTTATACATGCTTTTATAAAGGCTAATGCCTGTTATTTCATAAATATTTTAGCTGTTATTTTGCAGACACATTCTTCAGGTGGCTTAGAATCTTACTGAACACAAATTCTTAATTAGATTCCTGAATTTGTGTCCTTGTTGTATGTAAACTTGCTGTTACTAATACTGTGCTGTGAGTTAGTTTGGTTTTCCAATTACAGGACTATCTCACTATACTGGATGGTTCATTCTTTTAGGGTCCTACCGGCCCTGTTCAGCCTTCTGAGAGAGTCCATTCCTGCCATGGCTCTTCTTCAAGACCGCTGCTTTTGGCCTTAAGATAGTGCCAGCCTGTTTTCTTGCTGCTGGCCCTATGGGAGGGACTGTGGAAGCTGTGTCTATTGAGTGTGGCAAATCTGGTTTCTACTTAGGTGTTAGTGTTTGTCCACTCCCGGAAGGAGACTGGGAAGACGGCCAGGGCCATCCGGGACATGTGCCTAGAGAAGGACACCCTGGGTCTGTTTCTGAGAGAGGGCTCTGCCTCCACAGAAGTCCTTCGGACGGAAGCTGAGCAGTGCAAGGTGAGGAGACTCAGGCCAGTTCTCCCATTCCTACCTGGGAACTGCCTCAGTCCAAGGTTGTCCAGACGGTCCTTCAAGACTGTACCCGCACGCTACTATTTCACACCAGTTAAGGCTGATCATCTGGGTGTGGGTTTGTAGAGCAGGTAATAGGAGGGTCTCATACTTTGTGGGAGAGTTCCCACAGGAAGGCTCACCTCATCACCTGTTTTTTCTGATTCACAGAACCTGGAGCTGAAGGATCTTCTGCCCTATGGCTTTGCTATTCATCACGCAGGCATGACCAGAGTTGACAGAACACTTGTAGAGGATCTTTTTGCTGATAAACACATTCAGGTAAGGGTGGACGAAGCACAGAGTTCAGAAAACCCAAAATGTCCAAGGTTGTGCCGTACGTTTGTGCCTGGTGCTTTGTCGTTTCTGGCTCAGGGAGCCCATGTCAGAGAGTTGTGGTAGGCACAGTTGTGATTCCACCTCTCCTAGCTCTTCACATACTGCTGGGGGGGAGGCGAGTGAGGTCAAGGAAGTGTCTAGAGGCATAGCATGTTGGTGACTCCAAATAGTGCCACATAAGGCCTCACATTGTCAGGGCCTGCCTTGTTCACATTCTCTCCTGGGACAGCCTGTGTGTTTGTCTGGTGACCCTAAGGTGATTAACATAGGTCTGCACTTCTGCCACTTAGGTTATCTGTAGGACCTTGAAAGGTTCTTTCTTGAATAGATGACTTGTCTGAGGACTGCTTTCCTCTTTATTTTGGGGTTACACTGGCAAGGATGGGACCCACCTTGGTGCTGCTAGAAGCTCTGGGACCAGGTGCCTAGAGAAGCTGGGGATAGTGACTCTCTGGTGGTAACATCTGTTTTCCTTTTCACCTTGCTTTGCCTCTGTAGGTTTTGGTTTCCACAGCAACTCTGGCTTGGGGTGTGAATCTCCCCGCACATACAGTCATCATCAAAGGCACCCAGGTGTATAGTCCAGAGAAGGGGCGCTGGACAGAACTGGGGGCACTGGACATTCTCCAGGTACAGATCCTTTGAGTCTGTTCTTGGTGAGGAACAGCACCCCGTGTACGGGATGCAAGGGTGCTGAAAATAGGGCAGATGGAAGGTGAGGGTCTATAAAGGAGGAACCTGGGATCCCACCCAGCAGCCCTGTGGCCACAGCCCTGTTGTTTGCTCTCTCCACTGTAGATGCTGGGACGTGCTGGAAGACCCCAGTATGACACCAAGGGTGAAGGCATACTCATCACCTCTCATGGGGAGCTTCAGTACTACCTGTCTCTCCTCAACCAGCAGCTTCCTATTGAGAGCCAGATGGTGTCAAAGCTGCCTGACATGCTCAACGCGGAAATCGTGCTGGGCAATGTGCAGAATGCAAAGGTAGGGAGGGCGCTGCTCTTGCAGGAGTGGGATGGTCTCTGCGGTGCTGTGGGCCACCAGCACCCGGGGCCTTCCAGCATCAGTATAAACTGTCCCAAACTGCTTGGGTTTGGCTGATAGTCCCTCTTGTTAAAGGATCTTAGAAAGGACTCCTTTTTTTTAAAAAAAAAACAATGAAATAGTGTAACTCCTCAGATGATACATAATAAACATTCTTATAATTGGAAGTTAATTTCAAATGATTCTTGGGAACTTTTCATTTGGACACCAGTTCTCCATGCTAAGACCCAGAAGCCGTCTCTTGTAGGATGCGGTGAACTGGCTGGGCTATGCCTACCTGTATATCCGAATGCTCCGATCCCCAACCCTGTATGGCATCTCTCACGATGATCTCAAGGGAGACCCCCTGCTGGACCAGCGCCGACTGGATCTGGTTCACACTGCTGCCTTGATGCTAGATAAGAACAATCTGGTCAAGTATGACAAGAAGACAGGCAACTTTCAGGTGAGTAGGCCGAGGGATGGAAGAGGTCTTAACAAAAGTCATCGTCCCAGGAGACATTTACAAATCACTTAAATTTGAGCCCTGCCTAATGCCGATTGCTTGGAACTGTGGAGAGCAGGTGGGGTTACACTGTGCTGATTGACAGTGCCTCCTTTCTAGAAGTTGAGTGGAGGTAGCTAATTTATCTGTCTTTTCTGTGTGGGTGTCAGTTCACTGTAGGTCGGATTATTGTGCCATCTTTCTTCATGTGCCTGGGCTGGCACTTTCATTGTGATACATTCACCCAGTGGGTTCTTGTTGTCTGCAGTGAGAGGTTGCAGCCTGTTAACGCTTGCATTGGATTGCATCTTCTTTCTTCATAGGTGACGGAACTGGGTCGTATAGCCAGCCACTACTACATCACCAATGACACAGTGCAGACCTACAACCAGCTGCTGAAGCCTACTCTGAGTGAGATTGAGCTTTTCAGAGTCTTCTCATTGTCTTCAGAGTTTAAGAACATCACTGTGAGAGAGGTGAGTCCACAGCATGTTGGGACAGGTGGCTGGTACCGCCGAATTGCTGGGTGGGTTCTCTCCTTGGCCATCTGGCATTTCTTTGGTCTGTTTCCTTCTTGTGGTAGGAGGAGAAGCTGGAGCTGCAGAAGCTGCTGGAGAGGGTGCCAATCCCTGTAAAGGAGAGCATCGAGGAGCCCAGTGCGAAGGTGAGCCCAGCACCTCTGCTTGGGGTAAGGAGAGCTGGTTTTCAGAATCTTGTGAAAGATGGACCTTGCATTGGGGTTTGTGCTCGTTAACCTGCTTGATCCTCCCAGCATCCTTCCCACATGTTTTTTTTTTTTTTTTTTAATATGGAAGAGTAGTTACTTAATGTCTAAATCAGGAGATGCCCAGAGCAGAAGTGTGATTTATTTTCTTAGACTGTTCATGATTGGCTGCCTTCTGGCTGACCTTGCCTTTTCCAGATCAATGTGCTTCTTCAAGCCTTCATCTCACAGCTGAAATTGGAGGGCTTTGCACTGATGGCAGACATGGTGTATGTCACACAGGTGAGGGCAGAGTTGTGTCACCTGGAGAGGGGGCCTCAACAGTTCACTACCCTGTGTGCTGCGTGCACCTTGGATGAAGTAGGCTGAATGCTAGTAAGGGTGTGAGAAATGCTGAGGTTTGTTTCCCCTAGCTGCCTCATTAGTTAATGCACGTGTGGTATAGCCACTCTGGTTTATTGCTCTTGAGCGTGTGGGAAAGTGAGGCCTCCAGAGAGTGCCTGGAGGGCTCCGTAGAGAGAGTCGCAGGACACAGCATCGGCTTCCCTAGAGAGTGACTTCCCACTGTAGCTGCTGGCTCAAAAAATAGTCCAGAATTGGCAGAAGTCTTTATAACTGCTAGAGCTTTGAATACTAAATGAGCCAGAAACTTTTAAAATCATGCAGTAAGCTTCAGGTTGAAATGTGTGGTGAACTCAAGCTGCCTTTTCTTATTAATCTGTGTTTAGCAAGCACCTACTATATGAAAGGGGAAAGAGTAGTTACAGAGGGACTTTGTTTTTGAGTGTTGAGGCCGATTACATCAGAGTGAGGCAGTTAAAGTGTGTGGAGGGTGGCTTCATTCGTCTGGGGACAGTGGGGACTTAACACAGGGAATGCTTTGTCTTTCCCTAGTCGGCAGGCCGGTTGATGCGGGCCATCTTTGAAATTGTCCTGAACCGAGGTTGGGCACAGCTTACAGATAAGACCCTCAACCTCTGCAAGATGATCGATAAACGCATGTAAGGGCCTTGGGTACTGGCAGCTCATCACTGTGTTGGGGTGCCCAGGTGGAGGGTGGGGGGAAAGCCGTAGAGTGCACCTGACCTCCGGTCCTGATGCATGAAATGGGACATACACCTGGGGCAAGTTGGGGAGAGACTAGGCCTTGAAGGGTGGAGCTGGGGAGTGGGCACAGAGTGGTGGTGAGGGTTGGCCCTTAGGTCCCACAGCTGGCACAGTTCCAGGTGTCCTTGTTTAACGCCTGTGTCTCATGTGGTCACGGCTGATCTCTCGGGAGCCATGATGGAAGCAGTTTGTTACAGGACCTGCACAAGGAAGTAAACCCTTTTGTTTTCTTCCATGGTAGGTGGCAGTCCATGTGTCCACTGCGTCAGTTTCGGAAACTCCCTGAGGAAGTAGTGAAGAAGATTGAAAAGAAAAACTTCCCTTTTGAGCGTCTGTATGACCTGAATCATAATGAGATAGGTGTGTGGGAAGTTACCATCTTTCTGGGTGTACAGCTAGGTGTCTTTCTAAGCCTTGTGCCCTAATGTCCTGGTCACCTCTCATGCCCTCTCAAGCACTAGGCCAGCTCCTGGTCTTGGCCTTTGACTCCTTTGGGCTCTACTGAGAGTGAAGGGAAGGGCCTGAACACACTGGAGTAGAGCCTGCCACTTCCCCGTTGGCCCCCAGTGTACAAACATGTTTGGCAGGCCGGGTAGCAGCCCCTGTGCCCTCTTGTGTCTTCACAGGGGAGCTCATCCGTATGCCGAAGATGGGCAAGACCATCCACAAATACGTGCACCTGTTCCCCAAGTTGGAGCTGTCTGTGCACCTGCAGCCCATCACCCGCTCCACCCTGAAAGTGGAGCTGACCATCACGCCAGACTTCCAGTGGGATGAAAAGGTAAACCTTTGCTTGGTGGAGGCACTGACTTCAGTGTGATCTTGAGGAGAGCTGGGCTGGAGGTGCTGCATGCCCACAGCGGCTCATGTTTCTCCTGCTTGTGCATGTTTTCAGGTCCATGGTTCATCGGAAGCATTCTGGATTCTCGTGGAGGATGTGGACAGTGAGGTGATACTGCACCATGAGTATTTTCTCCTAAAGGCCAAGTACGCCCAGGACGAGCACCTAATTACGTTCTTTGTGCCTGTCTTTGAACCACTGCCTCCTCAGTACTTCATCCGTGTGGTGTCTGACCGCTGGCTCTGTGAGTGTGTGTCCTCTGCATAGCCCCTTAGGGACAGGTCCTCCCAGGGCAGTTGTACAAGTGACCTTGTTGGGGAGAGCAGTACATCTGCTGCACAGTGGGGTTCCGGGAGCCGTTAGGTAAGGAGGACTGCCTACTGTTTCTCTTCTGGCAGCTTGTGAGACCCAGCTTCCTGTCTCCTTCCGACACCTGATCCTGCCAGAGAAGTACCCGCCTCCCACTGAACTTCTGGACTTGCAGCCTTTGCCTGTGTCTGCCTTGAGAAACAGCGCCTTCGAGAGCCTTTACCAAGATAAATTTCCTTTCTTTAACCCCATCCAGACCCAAGGTAGGTGTGTCAGTTTTCCTGGAGGCCATGTCAGGTCACCAGATGTTTTCTGCGCCAGAAGGGAAGTAGAATGCTCAGGTCTCGCAGGCATGGCAGTCCATCAGCGTTGACTGAAAGAGTGCACCTGGTCATTTCCTCTCAGGTCCTTGGTTAGGGTTAGATTTGCTTTGCTGTGCGTGTCCCGCTGAGGAGGGTTGGTGGGGCATTGTCGTTTCTTAGGCTCAGGAGGCTGCCTGCCCCAGAGACTCAAGTGTTGGGCAGTGTCCAGCATTGACTGAGGCCTCCCCCTCATCCTTTGGATAACAGTTACATCCACATAGCACACCGGTGTTGTGAGTGCTGTAGGCTGAGGATGTCATGGACGTTTTCTCTTTTATTCCTGCCACCAACACTAGGAGGCATTTATTATGTGAGGTATTACTAGCAGTGTCCTATTTGACAGGTGGGGAACTGAGGCAGAGAAGCAGCCAGTTAAACAGCCTAATAAACAGGACTTGGACTTTGACTCAGTCTCAAAGCTGGGGTTAGGCTGTTCCTTTCTTTCTCATTAGACTCTTTCTAGGAAACATGAGCATTGGAAGCAGAGGAAGGCAGCCAGGGTCCTTTTGCTCTGCGTCCTGGTCCCTGAGAAGACCAGCTAAGAAGCAGAGAAGGAGAGTGGCCTTTGCTTCTGTTGTTGCCTACAAGCCTCCATGGGACTGGAACTCTTGATGTTGGTCTCCTCCTCCTGTGTGGGAGAGAGACTAAGGAGGGGACAGCTGGACAGCCCTGCTGTAGGGCGAGGCCACATCCATCGCCTCTGGGTGCTGGCCCCCTGCTGTCTCTGTATGATGAGTGCTCTGAGTCTCTCCCTCAGTCTCACTGCTGCTCTGTCGGTTTGCAGTGTTTAACACGGTGTACAACAGTGACGACAATGTGTTTGTGGGGGCACCCACCGGCAGCGGGAAGACCATCTGTGCAGAGTTTGCCATTCTACGCATGTTGCTGCAGAGCTCGGAGGGGCGCTGTGTCTACATCACCCCCATGGAGGCGCTGGCAGAGCAGGTAAGCAATGGGGTGCTGTCACCTCTGCGCCTTCCGGAGGCTGTTTCCATCTGTGAGTGCAGGTTAAGCTTCACTAAGCTGCCAAATTTGCAGGGTCACTTGGGGCAGGACTGTTTGCTTTTTCCAGGTCCTTCCTTCAGTTCGTGAACTAAAGAGAAGCCTGCTATTGCTTAAAAGTCTGTGGGTTATAGAGTAGCTCAGGACCTATAGAGAAACAGGTCTGTCTCTGGCTTCTTTGCTTGTTCTCATAATAAAAGAAACGTTGCCTGGCCTGACACTTTCTGCCCTCCCTCTCCCTGCCTGCCAGGTGTACATGGACTGGTATGAGAAGTTCCAGGACAGGCTCAGCAAGAAGGTAGTGCTCCTGACAGGCGAGACCAGCACGGACCTAAAACTCCTCGGCAAAGGCAACATCATCATCAGCACCCCTGAGAAGTGGGACATCCTTTCTCGGCGCTGGAAGCAGCGCAAGAATGTTCAGAACATCAACCTCTTCGTGGTGGACGAGGTCCACCTCATTGGGGGCGAGAATGGGGTATGGTCTGAGTGCACAGCAAAGAAGAGGGGCTGCACGGGCTAGGATGACCTTGGCATTGGTCCTCATGTTTGAGTCTGAGGCCGGGGACTAGGGTATTTTCCCCGAAGGACTCTTCTTGTCACCTTATTCCAAAGGGATGATGTGAGACTTTTTAAGGTACTCATAGAGATTGGCTTCTGTGGAAGAGTTGGAGACCCTAGTCAGAGGAGGAACTAGGAGATCATTTTGAGGGCTTTGGCCTGTGAAGGATCTGATCCCATACCTGGAGAAGCTGAGTGACAGCACACTCAAGGAAGGGTAACTCAAGGCTGAGGGTGGCACCTGGGCCTGTGGTTACTTTTCTTCCTTCTGTCCCTCTCCCAGCCTGTGTTGGAAGTGATCTGCTCCCGGATGCGCTATATCTCCTCCCAGATTGAGCGGCCCATTCGTATTGTGGCACTTAGCTCCTCACTCTCGAATGCCAAGGATGTGGCCCACTGGCTGGGGTGCAGTGCCACCTCCACTTTCAACTTCCACCCAAATGTGCGCCCTGTGCCTCTGGAGCTGCACATCCAGGTAGGACCTGCTCGTCACATTCTTCTTGGCCTTCTCTCCAGAGTACCAGGTCTTGTAATCTCTGTCTCTTTTCTCCTTGGTGCCCAGGGCTTCAACATCAGTCACACACAGACTCGCCTGCTGTCCATGGCCAAGCCCGTGTACCACGCTATCACCAAGCACTCTCCCAAGAAGCCCGTCATTGTTTTTGTGCCGTCTCGCAAGCAGACCCGCCTCACTGCGATTGACATCCTCACCACGTGTGCAGCGGACATCCAGCGGCAGAGGTACGGAGGGGCCAGGCTCTGTCTGCTTCCTCTCGTCTGGTCTGGCTTGTGGGGGTGGGACTGAGGGGAGTTGGGTCAAGTGAAGTTGGCCCGTCCTGAAAGGTGGTCTGTTTGTGAGGGAGGGGCTGGGTGACTGCACAGTGGGAGTATGTTTGCCAGGGCAGGAACCTCTCTGAGCTGAATTAGTGCCTCTGCTGCTCAGGTTCTTACACTGCACTGAGAAGGATCTGATCCCATACCTGGAGAAGCTGAGTGACAGCACACTCAAGGAAACACTGTTAAATGGGGTAGGCTACCTGCACGAGGGGCTCAGCCCCATGGAGCGACGCCTGGTGGAACAGCTCTTCAGCTCAGGTAAAAAGCCTTGTGGCACAGAGTGAGATCATTGTATCCAGGGCTATCACTTGTGATAGGCCTTAAACTTTAGGGTGTGGGTGCTAGTTCTCTGCAGCACGCTAGTCGTTTTCAAAGTAGTGTACTGATTGTTGAATCCGTTATCACATTTGATTCTCCCAATAATCTTGTGATGTTGATGGGATAAGTGTTACCTTTATTTGCTAGAGAGAAAGCAAGCAGACACCCGAAGCTGTAGCATTTCAGAACCTGGTTTTCTAGACCAGCATCTTTAGCCTCTATACCTGCTTTCCCATGGACACCCGACTTGCCAAGGTTGTAAGACCTCACAGCTGTGTAAATGGTATTACCATTTTGGCAGTGGTGGGGCCACAGTGGAGATGGTTCTTCCAGAATCACTTCCTATTCCTATCAGTTTTAGACCATTGAGTCTGTCTGGTTTGGGGCACACTCAAGAGAGCTCAGTTTTGCTGCCATAGACTGAGCCAGGCCATGGCTCAGCTGGTACATTGTAGTGAGCAGGGCCAGTCTGTCAGGCAGGAAGCCTAGCTTTCCATGAGCTGGGAATTTTGTTCCAGGATGACCTCATTGCCTCCAGGATAGTCCTGTAAGCAGGTGACACCGGCATGGGACCACCTCTCACAGTACTGCATTTGCCCTCTTAGGTCATGTCAGACCTTGTTCCAGCAAGCTTTGCTCTGGGTTCTGAAGTAAGATAAGCATCTGCCTGCCCAGGAGGCAGTAAACCCTGCCTCAGGCAAGGGGCCCTGCACTCAGTTGTCTTCTCCCCTCTGCTGCTCAGGGGCCATCCAGGTGGTGGTAGCTTCTCGGAGTCTCTGCTGGGGTATGAGTGTGGCCGCCCACCTGGTGATCATCATGGACACCCAGTACTACAATGGCAAGATCCACGCGTGAGTCCAGCTGTGCTCTGTGCTAAGGGGAGCCTTTCCTAAAATGGACATAATACCTGCAAACCCAGAAACCAGCTCTTAGGAGGAAAGGTGTTCGGGCAGTCACCAGTCAGCCGAGGTTCCAGCACAGCCTTGTTGTGGGAAGGGTTTTCAGTCTCAGGACCTAGGCTCACGTTGACTTTCATAGTTGTCCTGTGTTTCAGTAAGTGGAGAACTGGGGAGTTCAAGCTAGAAGGAACCTTAGGGCTTATGTAGTTAACTTGTTTCGTAAATTGGGAGACTGACTTGGTCCATGCCACACACCCTTGGGTTGACAAGAAGTGGGAAGATTTGATTTTTCTCAGAAAAAGCTCAAATAATTTAACTCTTAATAATTTTTCCCAAATGTAGGCTATTTTTAAAATGAGTTTTATTTCTAATGTCTGAACCTACTTGTATGTTTGGGTTTAAGTCAGGTGAGTTGATAATCCATGAAATAACAACTATTAAGTTTGGGCAGCTTTTGGCCTGGCCGAGTGGCTCAGTTGGTTGGAGCACTGTCTCAGTGTTCCAAGGTTGCGGGTTTGGTTCTCAGTGAGGCACGTGCAGGAATCAGCCAGTGGATGCACAGATGAGTGGGACAGCAAATTGGTGTTTTTCTCTCTCCCTTGCTAAAAGAATCAATTAAAAAAATAATACAAAAAACAGGTTTGGGCAGCTTTACTTACATATGTGATCTTTTATTAGGGAGTCACTTGGCTTTTAGTATTAGATGGATTTGTAGCTTTTTGTTTTTTTAAACTTTTATTTTAGGGAGAGAGGGGGAGCGGGAGAAAGAGAGGCAGAGAAACATTGATGTGCATACATCAGTTGGTTTCCTCTCGCACACTCTCAGCTGGGGACCTGGCCCGCATCCCAAGCACATGCCTTAACCAGGAATCGAACTGGCAACCTATCTGTCCACAGGCAGGCGCTCAATCCACTGAGCCACACCAGCCAGGGTGGATTTGTAGCTTTTATTCAAGGACCCTGAGCAACAAAGTCATAATTCTTTTTTTTTTTTCCTATTTGTTTTTAAAGATTTTATTTATTTATTTTTAGAGAGGGAAGGGAGGGAGAAAGAGAGAGGAAAACATCAATGTGCGGTTGCTGGGGGCTGCGGGCTGCAACGCAGGCATGTGCCCTGACTGGGAATCGAACCTGCGATGCTTTGGTTCGCAGCCTGTTCTCAATCCACTGAGCTACGCCAGCCAGGGCCAAAGTCATAACTGTTAAACTCGGAAACTACAATGTTTAGATAAGCAAGTGAAAGTAGTGCCTCAACACAAGAACTCATGAATCCAGAGTTTGCTATAATGTGCCCACATCTCCCCATGTTTGCAGTTTATTCTGACGTTAGGGAGTCACAGCCTGTGTTCATGCACTCTGCCTCTTTCCTCTCTCTGCCCCTAGGTATGTGGACTATCCCATCTATGACGTGCTTCAGATGGTGGGGCATGCCAACCGACCTCTGCAGGATGATGAGGGGCGTTGTGTCATCATGTGCCAGGGCTCCAAAAAGGTCAGTCTTGGCCTTTGTGCAGTCTGGAGGTCATGGGCCTCAGAACACAGGCTTTCATCTTTTCACAGGGGTTTTAGTTAGCTTACATTCTTTCTGTCATCCGCTTCTTTCATTTTCCATGGTGCTTTGTAATGAGCCTTTTAGCCACAGGGAGTTATGTAGCGTGTGTGTGTGTGTGTGTGTGTGTGTGTGTGTGTGTTTTGTTTGTTTTTGTTTTGCTGTTGTTGAGGTCTTAATCCTCTGGCTAGTTCCATCTTTTTCCTGCACTGCTTATCCCACATTACTCCTGGCACCCTCTGTTCCTGCTGTGAAAGTGGTGCCAGTGAGGACAGACACACATACCCAGCATTCCGGATCTGGACCCACCTCATTTGTTTGCAGCTGCATTTGCCCATTTTTGTGTTGACTGTGTCTGTCACACAAGGGCATTCTCCTATTGACTTGCCTGTGGCTCCTCTTTGTGACAGTGGTGTCATTGGCTAATACTGCATCCCTTTCCTGATCCATAGGATTTCTTTAAGAAGTTCTTATATGAGCCCTTGCCAGTGGAATCTCACCTGGATCACTGCATGCATGACCACTTCAATGCTGAGATTGTCACCAAGACCATTGAGAATAAACAGGATGCCGTGGACTACCTCACCTGGACCTTTCTGTACCGCCGGATGACACAGAACCCCAACTACTACAACCTGCAGGGTCAGCAAACCTTGGAACACACTGTCCTTTCGTGGTTTTCACAGCTCTTGCCATTTCCCTGTGACTCCTCACTCACCACTCTTCTTCACAGGCATCTCCCACCGTCACCTGTCTGACCACTTGTCGGAGTTGGTGGAGCAGACCCTGAGTGACCTGGAGCAGTCCAAGTGTATCAGCATAGAAGACGAGATGGACGTGGCACCTCTGAACCTGGGCATGATCGCTGCCTACTATTACATCAACTACACCACCATCGGTGAGGGGCTGGCAAGAGCTGCTGACTGTCTGTGGGGAGCCCTGCTCTGAAGGGGTACAGCTCTCCAGGACTAGATGACAGACTTCTAGTGCCCTTGTCTGTTAGAGGGATATACTACAGGGGAGGGCAGGGGTGCCCAGACAGTTAATTCTCCTCCCTGCTCCATTCTGCTGCTTTTGACGACTCCCAAATCTTGTGTGTCTGTCAGAGCTCTTCAGCATGTCCCTGAATGCCAAGACTAAGGTGCGTGGGCTCATCGAGATCATTTCCAACGCGGCTGAGTACGAGAACATTCCCATCCGGCACCATGAGGACAATCTCCTGCGTCAAGTGAGGACACCTTGGCTTTAGGAGAATGGCTTGTGCGCCCAGAGCTCAGGATCTGTCACCACAGAAAAATCCTAGCATTCTCCTGTCACCCACCTCTGAGTTTTAAAGGGTTGTGTGTTTGGGATGGATGGTGCTTTGGGCCTGAGAGCTGGTCTCAGGCTGCATCACCTGTGTTCATCACCACCTATTTTTCTTGTGCTTTCCAGTTGGCTCAGAAGGTCCCTCACAAGCTGAACAATCCTAAGTTCAATGACCCACATGTCAAGACTAACCTGCTCCTGCAGGCTCACCTGTCCCGAATGCAGTTGAGTGCTGAGCTGCAGTCAGATACAGAGGAGATCCTTAGCAAGGTAGTGTGTGGGTATAGTATTGGCATGGGTGGGAGCACCCACAGGGGCCTGTGATGTAGCAGTTCCAACCCCTGCTCATGCCCCGCTCTTGTGCTCCTACCCAACTCAGGCGATCCGGCTTATCCAGGCCTGTGTGGATGTCCTCTCCAGCAATGGGTGGCTAAGTCCTGCTCTGGCAGCCATGGAACTGGCCCAGATGGTCACCCAAGCCATGTGGTCCAAGGACTCATACCTGAAACAGCTGCCACACTTCACCTCAGAGCACATCAAACGTTGCACAGACAAGGTGAGCTGGATCCAGACCTGGCTGAATCTGAGAGCTGAGTGTCCTGGACTTGGGGTGGTGTGGGGTGACTCACAGCGGGGGAGACTCCTGGTTCTGTCTGGTTCCTCTGAAGGTGTTATACTTTGAGATGCTAAAGAGCCTGGTGAATGCGGGCCATATTCTCTATGAAGTCATGTCTTTAGATGGCTGACTGTGTAGGCTGAAAATTAGCTGTCACTGCCCTGGCTGGTGTAGCTCAGTGGATTGAGCTCGGGCTGCGAACCAGGCATCG
>PVIA01004420.1:0-114701 GCA_004024845.1 Tonatia bakeri | reverse complement strand
ACCCTAATATTGAGCTGTCTTATGAAGTAGTGGACAAGGACATCATTCGCAGGTGAGCCAGAGCGGGCCAGGTTCCCTGCTGTGGGGTCCTGCTGGTATGCTGTGACTCCTCCGCC
Organism: Tonatia bakeri; assembly: GCA_004024845.1. Lineage (NCBI taxonomy): Eukaryota > Metazoa > Chordata > Mammalia > Chiroptera > Phyllostomidae > Tonatia > Tonatia bakeri. The sequence continues at coordinate 114,585 of PVIA01004420.1, read as the reverse complement.
CTGGCATTAATGTGCTGCCCTGCTTTTCTCCCCATCAGTGGCGGGCCTGTTGTGGTACTGGTACAGCTGGAGCGGGAGGAGGAAGTCACAGGTCCTGTGATAGCACCTCTTTTCCCACAGGTATGTCTTGGTAGCTGGCTTTTCCAGGTACCTGCTGGAGGCCTTTTATCCATTGGTAGAGTCTGAGTACAAGGGTGCATTGTCACTAAAGAGGGAGATTTAGAGTAATAATGAATTCATGAGTCATGAGAGTAAGAAGTAATCTTGTGGCTATTGACCTTGACCGGGAATTGAACTGTAATCATTTGGTTACAGGGCAATGCTCTAACCAACTGAGCCACACTGGTCAAGGCTGCCTTAAAACAGTTTAGGCCCTGGCTGATGTGGCTCAGTGGATTGAGCACTGGCCTGCAAACAAAGAGGTCACTGGTTTGATTCCTGGTCAGGGCACGTGCCTGGGTTGTGGCTGGGTCCCCAGTTGGGGGCAAGCAAAAGACAGCCTTTTCATGTGTCTCTCACACATTGATGTTTCTCTTCCTCCCTTCCCCTCTATCTAAAGGTAAATAAATAAAATGTTTAAAAAAACTTTTTTTCTTTATAAAAACAGTTTAGGTGACTAGTCATTGTTAAAAATAACAGTTGAACATTATTGTCAATCTGTGACTGTTAAAACACAAGTTGTCTTTAACCTTAAATTAAATGACTTCAGGATAGGTGGACTTTTCTAGGTGTTTCTTCACTCTCGTTTCTCTCTGGCACTTACTGTGCTTCCAGTTGCTTGTTTTTTAACACCAGAAAGAAAAGCTGATTCCTTATTTGGGAGAGTAATTAAAGGTTGAAAGCTGAAACCAGATACACTAAGTTTAATTTTACAAACTGGTTTAATACATTCTGAAAAATGATGCTTTGATTTGGAATTCTTGGACTTTCTCAGAGTGGAGTAGCCAGTAAAAGTTTCTTGATAGAGGCAAGGCCTATCTCAGATGGATCCTCTCTGTGGGCAGGCTTAGCTCCACCTTTGTTTTAAATCTGGCAGATTTGCCTTAAAAAGGTGTCTGAAGAACTCAGAGCTTCCAGGCCACATAGCTTAGATCTCTAATAGTGGAATCCCAGAAGCAGTGGCAAGTAGTGAATGGAGAAGGTACTTTGGGACACGGAAGTAAGCCTGAACCAAAAAAATGAGTCTACCTGCTACTTAAACATTGAATTCATTTGAGATGCTTTATAACAGTTTCAAAATCTTAGTTTTATCAAATTAAATTTCAAGAGGAAATTTTAGAAAGCTTCCTTTCTGGTTTGTTTTCCTGCTTTTGTAACCATTTTCACGGTCGCATATGACTGTCAAGTAGTGTCACGTGCTGAAATTTTTGGCTTCTGGTCACTGCAGAAACGTGAAGAGGGCTGGTGGGTGGTGATTGGAGATGCCAAGTCCAACAGTCTCATCTCTATCAAGAGGCTGACCCTGCAGCAGAAGGCCAAGGTGAGTGTCCACTGGCCCAGCATTTGTTCTGAGACAGGAGCAGGGTGCTCTCCCTGTGTCCTGCTCCCCTAATTCCTGCCTGTTCTCTCTAGGTGAAGCTTGACTTCGTGGCCCCGGCCACTGGCGCCCACAACTACACTCTGTACTTCATGAGTGATGCTTATATGGGATGTGACCAGGAATACAAGTTCAGTGTGGATGTGAAAGAAGCTGAGACAGACAGTGACTCGGATTGAGTGCAGAAGCCTTGGCAAAAAGGAGCTGAACCTGAGTTAGGGACTTGGACAGTTCTGTGGGACCACAGCTGTGGGGACCAGGTCCGTGGGCAGGGAGAACAGCCAGTCAGTGCAGGTGCTGTCACAGCCTGCTCCCACTCCATTTCCCTCTTGCTATTCTGCCATCCAGGCTTTGGATCTCGCGTGTGCAGGTGTCACATAGCTGTTGAGCATAAAGTGTACAGCATTTTTAGGCATCTCATCAGTGGTTCTTTGAATAGAGCTAGACATTCTTAAATAAATTGGAGAAACCATTTGTCTTCACAGTGATTCCAAATCAAGTTTTTTTCCCCCTAAACTGAGGCTTTCCGTCAAAAAGATTTAACCACTGAACCTAGTTAGGGTTAATACTTCCGGAGGACAAGGCTGTTAAAGAACATAATGGCTGTCATAGGCAGCCATTTCAGTAGGTAGGAAGGGTTAGGTAGCTTTTTAGTCAGTATACCTGGGCCTCCACCTTGTTACCCAGGTATCACCACCACTGCAGGGACTGAGCTGCAGGTAGAGATCACAGACTAGAAGTTTCTAGAGATCTGTAGTCTGCCTGCCCTCTCCCCCCATTCCAACAAGGAGGCAGCACAGGAGGGACTGAAGTGCACTAGCTGGGCATGGCCCAAGTCCGGTACACTGATAACTGATTCTGATCTGTAAAATTCCCTTTTCAAATTCTTGCCTCCTGTTCTGTAAGAATAACTGCAGAAAATTGAAAGATGATTCTCAAGGATAACTTCCTTGGGTCTGCTGTTTGGAAACTATTTGGTCTTAGGAACCCTTTCCACTAGAAAAATTAAGAGCCCCAAAGAGGTTATTATCCACTGATACTTATTATATTAAAAATGAAAACCATTAAAAATAACTTTTCATAAAAAATTACTTCTAAAGCAAATACAGGCAGAAGAGTGGCCTGTAATGTTCTACAAATCTTGTTCGATTTAATAGAAGGTGGATTCTTGTAGTTGCTTCTACAATTGTGTGTTATTTAAATTGAAGTAAAGCTGACTTTACACATACAAACAGTTGGAAAGGAAGTTTTTAATAGCTTTGGAAATTGGCTATTTGGTGCTATAGTGATACTCCACAGTGACAGTTTCTCAAGTGCAATGTGGAATCTGAAACCTTATCAATGAGCTTCCTGTACTGTTACATTAATATAGTCCACAAGTCTCTTACTTCTTACCCATGAATAATTCTGTACATCACACAACCATTTGGAAAATGCTGATTCACTGAATCATGCAGATCTAAATGTTGACACATTTCATCATACAAATCACATTTGTTAGTACCACCACCAATCTCAGGAGAATCGAAGTACAGTGGTACCTTGGTATTAATTTGTTCCAGAACTTATGATGAATGCTGAAACTGACGAGTGCTGACAATGAAGCATTTTCTTTGTGGGCAGTGTGGCCCATACAAGTTCTAGCAAGCGCCAAGGACTGAAATTTTCCTGGGAAATGTGACCAGGGTTTGACAAGCCTGGAGCTGATGTGTACTGAGGTACCAGTGTATTGGAAAGATGTCAAGTGCATGGTGTTTATCCAAGTTTTCCAAAATTCTAAGTTTTGCTTGAATGCGTGATCATTGGCCATGCTGTATCAGTTGTCCTTGGAGTGAAAGATTCATTTCCCAGAAATCTGCCAAGTCAGGTTTTGATCCTATAATTTGCTACAAGTGAAAATGGTACACAGCTCATTCAGCCTGCAGTTTAGCTACACAACTGCTTTTCCTCAAGATACACACCACTGTGCTGTCTGCATGCTGCCATTGTCACAATATGGCAGTGTTCCCAAGGGTCAAGATTTTATACAATCGATTTGTGTTTGTTCTTGGACATCTCTAAATGGAGTTGGCAGTACTTTTGCTGTGAGCAAGGCAGTGAAGACTACCACTACTAGCTGGTGCTGATGTCATGGCTCCTGCCAATATGGCAGCAGCTCACCTCTCAGACGCCTTAGCCCTCAGGCACTCCGGTCTCCCAGGGATCTACAGAGCACATGTGAGAAACACTGCTTTTGGTATTGCCCCAGAGGTCTCTCTAGTCTGTGGTCATTACTTCTCTGGTATAAAAAGTCAATAAAGTCTAGCTTTGGGAACAGTCCTCAAGCCAAAACCCCTATCAGGTGACACAAGACAACTTGAGTGAGATAGCAGAAGTGATCGCCTATGGCAGTAACTCTCTACCTTCTTTATCATTCTCCTAAGGAGCTGTATCAGAAACCTTTTTCCTATTTGCCCTCGCCATGAAAATTTAATACCACAGATATACTGTGTAGTGTACTGGGGTCCCTCAGATGACAAGCTATTGTCTTGAACATTTTTTTTTCTCCTCCACCCAAGTACCAATTTTCAGTCCCATTGAAAATGTACGGCCTGAAGCCAATAACTCTTTTAGGATTCACACCCTTCCCCATTTATTTTTTTGGCATTCCCTGCAGGCACAGAAGATACACGAGGGTTTCTAAGGGAAAGCAGAGGTGTCTTTAAACTAGTCTACACTAAAAAAGATATCCTTCAATATTTATCAAATGTCTTAAATGCAAGGAGTCAGAAATCAGGAAGGCAGGACCTATTTCAGAAAAGGACTCATGGAAATGTTTTACATTGTGAATGTCCTAGTAATACAAACATGACTTGAGACTCGGGGATTATTTCTATAAGGCTTACAATTTCAGAAAGGTCTGAGATACAACCCTCCTATGTACAGACATGGTGCTTTTAAGTACTACACTCACCCACCCCCATAACTTTGACACTGAGCTAAAGGGAAGCAAAATCTGGCATATCTATAAGGTACTGCTGTTCTGTAGTTGTTCACAAAGGGCCCCATGTTGAAGGAGGGAAACGGCATGTGGTTCTGTGGCCCTGCACATCTACCCAGGTCTGACTGGGAGAGAACCAAGTTAAACAAAGGCCAGGCTGCTCCTTCAGGTCCTCAGGCTAGGAAAATCTTATGACATTTTCCAGGGAACCACAATTCTATCCTAAGTAGAGGTGGCTCAGAGGACTTCAGGCTGCTGGTACTTCCAGAAGGCCACCTCCCCATCATCACTGCAAGAGGCCAGGAGTCCCTGCTGCTTGGGGTTCCAGGCCACACAGTTGACATCCTGGGAATGGGCCTGAGGCAAGTGGGCTGTCAGGGAGAAGGTGGGCTGCTGTGGATCTGAGCCGGGGTCCTCCTCAAACACTCGGATGGCATCGTCCCCACAAGCTGTAGCCAGGGCCCCTGTCAGTGAACACCTGAGAAGAACACATGCATCAGTGCATACGCTGGTGGCTGCTCCCTCCCAACCCAGCAAGTTAGTATTAAGATACTGATTCTAGAGTCCTTGGCTGGCTTTCTTCCCAAACTTCAGGCTTCAGCTAATGTCTCTTATTAAAGAACTTATCTAATTAATATACAGCCACAGACATCACCCCATAAGCATTCCAGTACTGCCATCTAGGTTTAGCACCCAAAATACTTAACCTAAAAAACTACCCAAGATTCTGATTTACACTTTTGTCACTTAACATAAGCAATTCCCTTTATCATGAAGTTTGTGTAACCATTTTCCAAAAGCGATATACTAGACCATTGAATTTTATCACTTAAGTCTATTTTTGTTATTCCCAAATGTTTGCTAACATAAATAAAGCTTAGAGGCACATTAACTTTTTTCATTATTTAGGATTATTTCCGAGGGATAGATTCTTAGGGCCAGAACTGCCCCTGACTGGCTCTCCTATCTTTTATAGACTTCAAGGGGTAGAGGTCAGTTTTACCAAACCATAAAAATCCTGGCCATGAATCCACTTTCATTAATGAGTATTTTTGGATGGTACAATGCCGTGTGATCTGTAGAGGCCAGTGCTGCCCTCATTGTCTGGGAACTTAACACAGATACAAACCTGGGTCTGAGTCTGTTGTGGACTCCTATGAACCTGGGCCAGCCAGCTCTAAGCCAGCATGGTGGACAGTCTGGCCTGTTCTGAAGAAATAAAGGTGCTGCTTTTTATTCCTGTGCACTCTCAAAGCGGGCACAGAGGTCTGACTTTTCTAAAATGTCTCCAAATTGCAGAGGGGTGGAGTGGAGATGGGGAAAGGAGATGGAGGTCTCACCAAGCGATGTCGTAAATGGTCCTGGAGTGGAAGCCTGACAAAGTGCAGATACATTTCCAGCTGGGATCAGAGCTGCATGCCACCCCTGCACAAGAGATCAGTCCAACACACATGTGTATGTATCCTGGGCACCTCAGAGGACTAAATGCCCCACTACAAAGGAGACCCTAATTTGCCCTCCCTCACTCCAACCCTCCATCATGAGTCCTTATCTTCACCCATTTGTCCCCATCTTCACCCATTTGCCTTACATACTGTGGCCAGACTGGCATTTTTACAGAATTCTGAGAAGGAAATGTCGTGTTCTTTAAAACAAACAACAAAAGAAAAACTCTTGCTGCAGACTATTTCTGGCTAGGCAGCCTGCCTTCGAAGGCCACCCAACAGCCAGCCCGACCCATTTTATTTCTCCCCAGATCTTTTATATACCCTATGCTTCACCTAAAGGAATCACTGCTTCTGGAGTAGACCTAGGCCTTCCCATCTTTATTGCCTTTGCTCATGCTGTTCTGTTTTCACTCCGACTTCTCTTCTTGTGTTGAAATCCTACACACCCTGCCCTGCCCAGGTAGCTCAGTTGGTTGGAGCCTCATCCCTGTACCAAAAGGTTGTGGGTTCGGTGTCTGGTTGAGGAGCATCCAGGAGGTAACCAATATATGTTTTACTCACATTGATGTTTCTCTTCCTCTCTCTACAAACAATAAAAACACATCCTCAGGAGAGGATTAAAAAAAGATCCCAAAATCCTACACACCCTTTCAAGTTCCAATGAAAACAGCCTTTTCACATAGCCTTCCTTGATTCTTTCAGCTCTCTGGCGCCCTCCCATGGCATATCTCCCCTTCCACCCCAGTTTGCTGTGCTTCAACTGTGTCTCAGCCCCTGAGCAGACTCTCAACTTCTTGGAGAGAAATCTTCTTAGCTCTGCACCTGTTCCCTCCTCACCTTGCTCATTGCCTGGCAGATACTGGTGCCAGATGCGCACGGTACGGTCATCACTGCAAGACGCTAGACGCTGGCCACTGGGGTCAAAGGCCAAGCTCCATACGGTGGATTCGTGGCCCTCAAGGGTGGCACAGCATACCCAGTCATCCTCTTCCTCCCGATAGAGCTTCACTGTGTCATCATAGCTTGCAGAAGCTAACAGCTGGGGATGCAAGAAAACATAGCACTTATGGCTCAAGAATTCTCTGTGGTTCCAAAACCTCTGCCTGCTAGGACAGGATAGTCCCAGGGAGCTTTGTAACAGGGATTAATGTCTTTTGGCCACAGATAGCGTTCCCTATAAAAACCATGGTAAGGCTGAGGGGCAGAAGGGGGCTGGGGACAACCCTCCACACCAGGATTCCTTCCCAGTGAGATAATTTTCCAGACTTTTACCTCCTGGCTTGGGTGCCAGACCACATGCTTGACATCCTGTGTGTGGGAGTTGAGGACACTGACACATTCGTACTCATCCTCTTCATCAACTGTGGGAAGAAAACAGAAAGGAGCCCATGAGCTGACCCTGTCAGGGTCACACAGTGGGGCTGTCTGTCCACTGGCTCCCAGTTGCATCTAGAGGGACCTGGACTGACCTTCCCAGACCCACACACTCTTATCTCGACTGCAGGTAGCAAGGAGGTTGCCAGATGGGGCCCAGGCCACTGACTTGACTTCGTTTTCATGGCCTTCCAGAGTGGTCACACACTGTGAAAAGGGAAGAGGGACAAAAATCAACAGAGACCCCCGACAACCCACTGACCCAGGTTGGCTCAAGTTCTCTTATCAGCCCTGGAAAGCAAATGGCCAACAATCCTGGTCCCAACAAGCTTGGTTACCTCAAAATCATCCTGATTCTTCTTCCAAATGCAAGTGGTAGCATCAAAGCTGGCAGAGGCCAAGTAATTGCCACAGGGAGACCAAGCCACCTTCCGCACAGTGCGCTGGTGGCCTTCAGAAAGGACAGATTTGCAGATCCAGTTGTCACCTAAAAGCAGAGGCCAGGCCAGGCATTTGGGCTGGGTGCACCAGAAGTCACTGAAACACTGTCAATGCCATCTGACAATTAGGGCTAATATTGGAGCCAAGCTGCAGGTCAAGTCCAATAGGCATATTTAACACAACATGCTTTTAGGAAGAAGTAAGGGACCCTACTTCCTCTGGAGGCATCATATGGGAAGTCACCCTCCTAATTTAAAAAAGTCAATGGCTCCCAAATGCTCTCGGGATAAAATTTAAATTTCGCCATCGTCGCTAATTACTATGCAGGTTACTTTCCACTGCTCTTCTCTCGTTTTCCTGCCCCTGCAACTATCACAATTTCCTCCACAGTTCTAGGCTGTCTCCTGACGCTTCTGCTTCTAGTACTTGTCCGAAAAGTCTTCTCGGAGTGGCTCGAGTCCACCTCGAGGTGGCCTCTTCCCGTTCTCCCTGGGCGCACCCCTAGGCCGGCACCCACATTACAAGCACGTGGAACTCCCGGCGACGGGGTTGTGCGCCCAGGCCGGGCCTTACCCTCCGTGCCCCAGATGCGGACTCTGCGGTCGCCCCCGCACGAGGCCAGCAGAGTTCCTGCGGGGTTCCAGGCCAAGAACCAGCAGCGCGAGTCTGGGTGTGCTGGAACACGGCCCAGCAGCACCAGAGAGTCCTTCATGGCGACGTGACGCAGGACAAGAAGAGGGACTGAATACAAACGGCTGCTACCAACGCGCAGATTCCCGCGACCTCCCTCGGCCTCTTGGGCCGCGGGTCGGCCACTTCCACCCGAGGACCCGAGTCGCCCAGGGAAGTGAAGTGCCCTCTAATGCCGCCGCGTTCCCCCCTGGGAGTTGTAGTCGACCTCCAAGCCAGCAAGAAGCGTAGCGGGGCGACATGGAACTACAAGTCCCATGAGGCACCACGCAGGGAGGGGGTGGTGCGTCAGGCTGTGGCGCTCGCGGAGACTGGGCGGGGAGCGGGAGGAGGCGGTGGCAGAGGAAGAGGAAGCGGAAGTGGGTCGTTCTCGGGTAGGTCTTGGTGTTTGGGTTTTAGGGCCTGGGATCGCTCGACCTCGGGCTGCTGAGGAGCCTGTGACGGGCCGCAACGGCGCCATCCCCGAGGCCTGCTGACTGGTGAGGAACTGCGATCGGTGTGGAAAGGGCCTTCTCCGGGCAGAGGTCGAGTCCCAGAGCGCCGTTCCTTGATCCTGGGTCCCGGATCCCAGCGGCCCAGCCTAGTCCTCCTTCCCTTGATATCCTCTAGCTGAGACTCCGGGTTCGGGTTTCTCTCCCACCAGTAACCCATATCTTCGTCCCGTTCTTCCCAGTTTCCAGGGGTTTCCCAGCCCTCTCCGCGTTGTCATTCTGTACCTCCACTCCAGGGACCCAGTCACCGTCCCCGCCCCCTGAACCTCTGCAGCCCTCTTTTCTCCTCTCGGCCCCTGGTCCCAACGTGCCCAGCCTCCGGTGTCGGCCCTGGCAGCCCTGCGCCTTCCTCACCTGCTTCCTTCTTGGAACAGGCAGACTCTGCCCTCCGCGGAGATCGGCGGCGAGCATCAGCGACCCCGGAGCGACGGCGGGCGACCCCGGGCATGTACGCCCCCGGAGGCGCAGGGGTTCCCGGCGGGCGCCGGCGGAGGAGCCCGGGAGGCAGCGCTCTGCCCAAACAGCCGGAGCGTAGCCTGGCCTCGGCCTTGCCCGGCGCCTTGTCCATCACCGCGCTGTGCACTGCCCTCGCCGAGCCTGCCTGGCTGCACATTCACGGTGGCACCTGTTCTCGCCAGGAGCTGGGGGTCTCCGATGTGCTGGGCTACGTGCAGTCGGACCTGCTGAAAGGTGAGGACACCGCTCGCCTGCCCTCTTCCTCCTGGGCGACCGGGGCTCCTCGGTGTGGGGTAGAATGTAGTGTGGACTGGAGCTGTGATAGCTAGGGCAAGATTTGGTTGAAGGAAACAGCCCCATTGTTGCCTGGTGTTCACGCCCACCAGCTGGCTCTGTAGGGGTCCGGCTTCTCATAAATTAGATGGTATCCAACTAAGTACCTGCTCTTCCTGCCATACTAATCTGGACTGCTGCTATTTTAGGATTCTGCCTGAGGAAGGGCGCTGTATACTGAGAGAAGATAAGGGTGCCGGGCATTACAGTTAGCCATCCCCTGTTAAGGAACCTCTGGGTTGTAGGAAGATTTCTTTAGGGCAGCTGGTTGATGGAGAAAACAGAACTTTTAATAAAGCTAGACTTTAAAATACCTTTATTTCTACAGTAGTTGGATTTTTACTATGGAAAAGGGGAGTCTGTAATATTTTAGCTAACCTGGATTCAGTTCCAGCCACAGTAAAACAGTTGGAGTTTGGCTCTCAGAACCCCACATCTTTGCCCTACTGAGGCAAGGTTTCTTTGCTCTTCATGTTTTCCAGCCTGGTGGGCAGAGAAAAGGGGAAAGGAACTAGGGACTGGTCAACTTACAGGACACAGGGGAGGCCACAGCCTGGGGGTGGGGGGGCCGCAGCTGCAGTCCCAGGGAGCCCCATAGTTGCTCCTGCTCACCCCTTTTTCCAGCAGTGAAGGTACAGGCTGTGTGGTGTGAGTGCAGGATTGTGTTGCCTGGCTTTTACTTGAAAAATGGTTAGTGGACCCACCATAGCCCTTAGTACTAGCACAGTTTGTCACCCCTACTGTCTTTTAAAAAAAATTATTGGGATGACTTTGGCTAGTAGGATCATATAGATTTCAAGTGTACATTTCTGTGATACATGATCTGTGTATTGCACTGTGTGCCCACCACCTAAAGTCAAACTATCTTTTGTCACCATATATTAGGCTGCCTCCGCCCCCCACCCCTTTCCGTCTGGTAACCACCACATTGCTGTCTGTGTCCATGAGTTTCAGTTTACTGTCCCACGTACGAGTGCAATCATATGGTTCTTTTTCTCACTGACTGATTCTACCCCCTGGTCCTTTGAACCATTTTGTATTTTCTCCCTGTGCCACTCTCTGGGAGAGTGTTTCAGGTGTGATGTGTTTCAGGTGTTTGCTGCCCCATGTCTCAGAAACCTTTAATGTTAGATATCTTCATGTCTCCTCTTTAAGGATTCAGACACTAGGGTTTGGTGAAAAGGTCAAGTTCTCCTCTGTGCCTTGGATCTTATACCACTTCTACAGGTCTAGGCTGAAAAGCTATATCCTTGTGGCCTAATATTGTATTTTTCTGAGAGTTCTCTGACTTTTGCATCTCCTTTGAGTTTTTGAGGGATTAGGGTGATTTAGACAACAGGATGGGGGCTTCTGGTTTGTTCCCAGTCTGTTCCCTGATTCATTAAGACAGAAGTTATACTCATGATGGAGGCTTTATGACATGAAGTTTTTTTCTCTGGCATGTAGGTGATGGCAGAAAGGCCATCAAGCTGGAGTTGAGTCTGGATGGCTTTTCCCTTAGCACATTGCCCTACTTGCCTTCTCTGAGGCACAGCTGCCACCCTCACTTCATCTAGACCCCTTGGTATTTCAGTGTTTCAAGGGCTTGTTTCACCTACAAACCAGAAGAGAGTTCTTGACGTTTCTCCCATTCAGATCATTCCTACGGATGCTCGTGAAATTCATCTGATGCGGGGAGAGGCAATGTGATCCCTGGTCCTTATTTCAGAAGTCCAGGAAACTGCGTCTCAGAGAAGTGAAGTCACATCTCTCCAGGGCCACACACCTGGGGTGGCATAGCTGCATCTGCCTCATCTACTGACTCAATATAAAATGATGTTTTATATCCTTAGTTTTACTTAAGCTGTCATAGGAATGATCTCAGGGTTATTCTGTTTTGGTGTACATCCTTCTCAAAACCATGTAACAAGATAAATTCATGGTGTAGGTTCTTCTTTGTTCACATGTAATTTTTTGGAACTTTTTTGTTTTCTACCCTAAGTGCCCTGACCGATGATTGAACGTGCAACCTTAGTGTATTGGGATGACGCTCCACCAACTGAGCTACCCAGTTGGGCCCACATACGTATTTTCATATATATATATATATATATATATGTATGTATGTATGTATGTATATGTATATGTGTATATATGTATGTATGTATATGTATATGTATGTGTGTGTGTGTGTGTGTGTATAAAGCATGTTGCCTTAACCTTTATGTTTGCTCATCTGTTTAGAGATCTTAACCCATGGATAGTTTTGGCCTGTGGCCATCTTCTTGGCCATTGCAAGCTAGGAATACTTGGTGTCCATTCATAAGAGAGTCGACAGTGGTACCTCATGAGCTATCACAGAAGGTGGCAAGGAACCAGGAAGTCTTGATTGCTTCTCTTCTTTTTCTCTGTAGTAATTGGGTTTGGGGTACCCAGTGGGCTTTTGGACATGCTCTTCTGTGTGTTGATGCTGATCCTCAGGGCCAAACAGATGTCTTAGAGTGACAGCCATGTCTGATGCCTACCGATGCTTCCAGAAGGAGAACAGACCCTACCAGGTCTCCGCAGGTGACTGGAAGTGTGCTGGGCCAGCAGGCTTTGGAGCAGTAACTTCCTGTTTCTCTGTCCCCTGCCTGAGTGCTAGGCATTGTGCTCAGTATACTTCATGCCTGCTTTAGTTTCTCCTAAATGACACTTTCATTTGGTAGGTGCTGTCATGACCCCCACTTCACAGTGGTCTTAGGCTCATGGAGGTCAGGTGACTTGCTTAAGGCCACACAGTTGATCTATGTGGTGTGGTCTCTACTCTTACCCACACACCTCAGTAATCTCCAGCATCTTTTCCTTTTATCAGAGCTGTGCAAGTCCTTCATCACCTTGGTGTTCAGCTCAAGTTGGTGTCTGGAGGCAAAGCCACTCACCCTCCTGCAGAGCCCTGTAGGCTTTAGCAAATGCAGACTGGCTCAAATAATTGTGTCCTGAATTCTCCCACTCCCAGGGGGTTCCTGCTTCTCACACTGCTCTTCAGCCTAGGCTCAGGTACAGAGATATACCCAGACCTCCAGTAGCCCCAAGCCGTGGGACCCCAGATAATCGTTCCTTCTGCATATGACTCCCTCTCTGCCCCTTAAGTGTGGCCAGTGAAGGGCAGCACTGACAGCAGCCTTGGGAAGCACTTTTGGGGAATGAGGAAGTCTGGGATTTGAGGTCAGGTGAATCATGATTGACAACAGGCCACTGGAAGTTCAAAGGTCAGCCAGAGGACTGGTTATGCCTGAGGAGTGGTGACTGATGCAGCTGGTACTCCCTACTCTTGTGGGGCCTGTCCTCTGAGGCAGCTTGCCTAGGACCATTGGTATCTGTGGTGATGGGCCAGCCAGGCATTAGGGGACCCTGTTGGAGTTGTATGTCAGAAGCCTGCCTAGAAGCTGAAGTCACAGTAGGGAGAGGCTATGCAGGTGGGGAGGATGAGTGCTGAGAAGTCCTGGGTGGTGGGGAAGTGCCTCTAACTCACAAGGACTCAAGTGAGGGGAAGAGAAGGGGAATGGGGCAGAAAAAGGAACCTGGCCAGAAGCCGCTTTACTCTTCCTGCCTGCAGCCTGTTTGGGTTGGGAAGGGGTGAGAGCAGTGGGCAGGTAGACAGGAAGAACCAGGGCTTCAAAACAAATCCTGCCCCATGACTCACTAGTGACCTTGGGCAAAGTCAGTGTCTTGGGATCTTATTACACAGCAGCTTCCTTTTTCCCTGGTGACTGGAGGGGACAGCCAAGCAGTGGTTAGGAAAATAAACAGCACAAATGGAAGGTAGGATATGTGCTCTCTCTTATCACAGTGTAGTGGACTGAACCACTGGTTCGAATTAATTAATTCATTAATTTTTTAAAGTATATTTTATTATACAACTACAATTGTCCCATTTTTTTCTCCCCTTTATCCCATTCCACCCTTACCCACCTTTCCTCCAGCATCCCCCCTCTTAGTTCATGTCCATGGGTCGTACGTATAAGTCCTTGGGCTTCTCCATTTTCCTATACTATTCTTAACCTTCCCCTGTCTATTTTGCACCTACCAATTATGCTTCTTATTCCCTGTGCCTTTTCCCCCATTTCCCCTCCCCCCTCCCCACTGATAACCCTCCATGTGATCTCCATTTCTGTGATTCTGTTCCTGTTCTAGTTGTTTGCTTGGTTAGTTTTTGTTTTTTAGGTTCAGTTGTTGATAGTTGTGAGTTTGCTATCATTTTGCTATTCATAGTTTTGATCTTCTTTTTCTTCGATAAGTCCCTTTAACATTTCGTATAATAAGGGCTTGGTGATGATGAACTTCTTTAACTTGACCTTAACTGGGAAGCACTTTATCTGCCCTTCCATTCTAAATGTAGGGTTTTATAGGAACTCCTTTATAAGTAACTCTCCTCTTTCTGCTTTTAAGATTCTCTCCTTATCTTTAATCTTGGGTAATTTAATTACGATGTGTCTTGGTGTGTGCTTCCTTGGGTCCAACTTATTTGGGACTCTCTGAACTTCCTGTACTTGCATGTCTATTTCCTTTGCCAGATTGGGGAAATTTTCCTTCATTATTTTTTCAAATAAGCTTTCAATTTCTTGCTCTTCCTCTTCTCCTTCTGGCACCCCTATGATTTAGATGTTGGAATGTTTAAAGTTGCCCCAGAGGTTCCTAAGCCTCTCCTCATTTTTTTGAATTCTTGTTTCTTTATTCTGTTCTAATTGAACATTTATTGCTTCCTTTTGTTCCAAATCGTTGATTTGAGTTCATTTCCTTCCCTTCACTGTTTGTTCCCTGTATATTTTTCTTTAGTTTGCTTTGTATAGCCTTCAGTTCTTCTATTTTGTGGCCATGCTCAACCATTTCTGGGAGCATCCTGATTGCTAGTGTTTTGAACTCTGCATCTGGTATGTTGGCTATCTCCTGTCACTTAGTTCATTTCTGGAGTTTTGATCTGTTCTTTCATTTGGGCCACATTTCTTTGTCTTGGTGTACCTGTTAAGTTGTAAGGGGCAAAGCCTTAAGTATTTGCCAGGGTTGGGCAACCCACTTCACCACATTATGGCACTGTATATGGGAGGGGGGCCATAGTAAAACAGTGCTGCTTTCTTGCCTCTTGCCCTGTTTTCAGTCACTTCCCCTGCTACCCACAAGCAGATTATGCACTTTCAGGTGGTGATTCCCCAGTGGGTGGGCTTGTGTATGTTCTAGGACCCCACTGACCCTTCTAGCAGACTCTCCTGTGAGACCGGCAGTTTCTCTTGCTACTGCAACCCCATAGGTTTTTACAGCCAGAGGTTCTGAGGCTTTATGTTGCCCAGTGCCAGAACCCTGGGTTGCGTGGTCTGTCTCCCTCCCCAGTTGTTCCTCTTGATTTATCTGCACTGAATGTGGGACTGCCCAGTCTGCCAGCTGCTGCCTCCCCAACCTGCTCCACCAGCCACTGCCTTGCCCAGCATCTTCTCTGCCCCGGCTGCCTATCTCTACCCCTCCTATTGGTCTGGATGAATGCTTCTTCTTTAACTCCTTGGTTGTTAGACTTCCATAGAGTTCAGTTTTCTGGCAGTTCTGGTTGGTTTTTGTTTTTAAATTGTTTGTTAGCCTTCTTTTGGTTGTGCCAAGAAGCAAAGCATATCTGCCTGCTCCTCCATCTTGGCTGGAAGCCCCTACATGGTTTGAATTTAAAAGGAGGACCTTGCCCCGTGTGCCTTTTCTCCCCACAAGTGAAATAATACCTACAAAACATTGAGGGATTCTGTCTTCAGGGGAGCAGATATTTGTGGTCCTTTCTGCCATACTGATGTCTGGCAGGAAAGGATGAGCTCAGTTCTAAGCATGTCCAGGATCCTCTGTCTGTCTTCGCTGTGCACTGAGCTCCTCTGTCTCATGAGAGACCACCCAGGCTGTGGGGCAGGCTCCCAGGGTATCTATTAGCATCACTCTAGGGAAGTTCACACTTGGCTTCCCCACTAAGCCCAAGCGTTTATTCACAATTTTGGAGTGGGGTAAGACAGTCACATTGAAACAAAACCTGTTTGGCCCTGGCCAGTGTGGCTGAGTTCATTGGAGCATCATCGAAATAACAGAAAGCTTGTGGGTTCAATTCCCAGTCAGGACACATGTCCAGGTTGCAGGTTTAATCCCCGGTCCCTGCACATATGGTTCCCTGTCTGGGAGACAACCAATCCATGCTTCTCTCACGTTTCTTTTTCTTTTTCTTTTTCTTTTTCTTTTTCTTTCTTTCATTCTTTCCTTCTTTCAGGGGAACAGATATTTGTGGTCCTTCCTTCCTTCCTTCCTTCCTTCCTTCCTTCCTTCCTTCCTTCCTTCCTCTCTTTCCCTCTTTCTCTCTCTTTCTCTCCCTTCCTCCCTCCCTCCCTTCCTCCCTTTTCTCTCTCTAAAAAGAAATGAAAAAAATTGTCCTCAGGTAGGGATTTAAAAAAACCTTGTTTGAATTTGGGTCAAAAGCCCCTTTTTTTACCCCATCACCTTCTAATAATGGGGCACATACTTATTCTGGCTTTTAGGGGTTCTTTCTGTGGCTCACATTGGCTGGAATCAGGAAGGACATGATAGGACTGACACTGCTGTGACCAGTGAGGAGGGACTGGGGCAGTTAATACTGCTGAGTCTTCATATGACAGATGAGAGCACAGAGACCAAGGGCAATTAAGTGCAGTTAAGTGACATGCTATAGGTAATATATGGTCTGTGGTAGGTCTAGGATTTGGTGCCAAGTCCAGTGCCTTCGTGGTTTCCCGACTGCTTCCCAGAGCCAGACTCTGATAGCTACAGAAGCTTAGACCACACCAACCAGTTTTTGCTCAATAATTCCCAGTATGAACTCTTTTCATTCCTTAACAGCCCAAACCTGTTTTGCCTGGAAGGGATTTTGTGCTTCCAGCTGTTCCCCTCTTGCACTGAGCAGCTGTTGGCTTTGTGGGTGGCTCTGAGAGTATTTATACTAACTTCTGACCAAGTGCAGTGTTTAGGACTTGATGGATTATTCCCATCAGGGAAAGATAAAACAGCTAACTCTGGGACTTGGTGATTCTGAACATCACAGTGCAAGGGAGCCTGCCCTGGGTTTGCAGTCTAGCTTTAGTTTGGAGACTAGCTCTGTAATATGAAGGAAGGAAGGAAGTCACTGAAGGAAGTCACTTAATTTCCTCTAGCCTCTAATCCTCATCAGAGCTGCATAGAGAGATAACTGACCCGTGTGGCTCTGTTGGTTGGGTGTCATTCTGCAAGCCCAAAGGCCACAGCCTGGTCAGGGCACATTGGATTATGGGTTGGGTCCCCAGTCAAGGCATGTATGAGAGGCAACCAATCGATGTTTCTCTCTCACATTGATGTTTCTCTCTTTTTCTCCCTCCCTTCCCGTCTCTCTAAAAAAGTAAATAAATAAAATCTTAAAGATAACATTTGACCTGTCATTGTGCACAGGCTATTTATTCCTGGAGGAGACAATAGAAACTGCCAACAATATTTGTCTCTTGGGAGGGGCAGTTCAACATCTGAAAGAGAGGGGTGTCCTCTCTGAAGCTTTTTATCCAGTGCTATTCTTCCTTATTATTAAAATAAGTATATTAAGAAACACAAGAAACATGGGAGAGTATGTGAGGGGGGCCCCCCAAGAAACTGGAATTATGTTGTGAAGGATAGGCCCCTTGTAGTACAGGCTTTCCCCAGTAAGTGAGTGTTCTAGGAAACCATCTGTATCAGTGCACCAACTGGCGTTGTTGTGAGAGGCTGCATTGGGCTTCAGTGAAATTATTTTGAAGACTTTCAGTGTGTTTGCCCACTTCATGATGGGTGATTTATGAGCATACCTTCCCACACTGTGCTGAGTGTTCAGCAGTCTTTGACCAAAACCTGTGTTATCCCCATGCCCCACTCTCCCTATTCACCTGATCTCACCCTGAGTGACTTTCTTTTTTTCTATTTCCCCTCATGAAGAGTCCTCAAAGGGAAATGTTTTGCTGATTTGGAAGAGGTGAAACAAAAACGGCAGAAGCACTAAAAGGCCTTAAAGTTGACGAGTTCAAAACTGTATTGAGCAGTGGAAAAGAAGTCTCAATAGGTGTATTGCATCAAATGTACTTCAGTACTTTGAAGGTGACTGAAGTATAAATAATGTAAGAATAAACACATGCTTTTTCATTAAATAAATTTTGGGGGTTTTTGGGTTTCCCTCTCATATAATAGATGTACATTTTTTAAAAACTTTTTTTTAGCCCTGGCTGGTGTAGCTCAGTGGATTGAGCGCGGGCTGTGAACCAAAGCATCACAAGTTCAATTCCCAGTGAGGGCACATACCTGGGTTGCAGGCCATGGCCCCCAGCAACCACACATTGATGTTTCTCTCTCTCTCTCTCTTTCTCCCTCCCTTCCCTCTTTAAAAAATAAATAAATAAAATCTTTTAAAAACCCCACAAAAAAACAGATTTTATTTATTTATTTTTAGAGAGAGGGGAGGAAGGGAGAAAGAGAGGATAGCACCAACTGGTTGCCTCTTGCATGCCCCCAGCTGGGGACCTGGCTTGTAACCCAAGCGTGTGCCCTGACTGGGAATTGAACCTGCTATTTTTTGGTTCCTAGGCTGACACTCAGTCCACTGGGCCACACCAGCCAGGGCCAGATGTACATTTTTAAGGACAATAATAAAATGAACCTCCTGTACTTAGTATGCAGTTTAAGAAAGTAGCTTTGAAGCCACCCAGTATTACTTTTTTTTAGTTAAGACTGGTGGTTAAGTTAAAACTTAGTGGATTTTTATAAGAACCACAATTAAAGCCCTACTCCAAGTGCCTAGCCACATTAAGTAATCTGAACACATCCCACTGCAGAGCAGAGTGTGCTGTAATCCCTTGTACCCTGCTGCTCACACTTTTGTCCTGCCCCATCTCCAGCTCATGCCATGTGGACCAAGAAGAACTGCCTCAGGGAGCTTTTAACAATATTCAGAGCGAAGCCAGGAGACAGTCCCTGTCTCCAGGAGCATTTCCTTCACTGAAGCCTCCTGCAGGCCTGCAGCATGATCTCTAAGCTCACTAAGTTAGGGCTGGACGAAGTGGAGGCTGGGCCTGGTTTCTGGCAGCGCTGTCACACAGGCAAGCCTGGGAGTAAGCAAACACCAGACTGGATGACTGGGCCCAAAACAGGTGGTCAGCTGACCAGAGTGACAGATAGCTCTGAGGGCAGCCTAGTGGATGACCTACAGTCCTTCCGAGGGGGCATGAGTCTTCTGTGGGCTTAGCCGCCATCTGCCTAGTGAAGTCTGAGCCTGAGGCAGGCATGCGTGCTGTCACAAAGGCCCAGGGTCTCCTGGTATCTGCTTTGGGTCTGGGGTCTGTCCAAGACCCCATGATGCCAATGTCTCTTGGTTTGAGTCTGCTTTGTTGGCTTCAGGTCTCCTGCCTGGGTTCTTGGACTTTTCTTCTCAGTCCCTCTTCTGGGCCCAGGATTCGTGTTTCTGGGAGTGTAAGTCTTAGGCCACCTGCGTGTGAATTACCTGGGCTGCTTGTTAAAATCCAGATTCCTAGGAGTTGCTCTAGACGGAGAGCTCAGTATTCCTGAGGCCTGGGAACATGCTTTCAGCCACACCCTGGTGACTGTGATGGGCACTGGAGAGTGATGACCACCATCTCCCAGCCTCTCAGCCTGTGGTCAGGACTCAGGAAAGGAGCCTACAAGCTAAGTCCTGCCAACCTTTTTCAGATTTTCCTAAATCACTTGATGACCCATGACCTAAATGAAAGAAGAACTTGCCAGTGGCTGGAATAGAGGAGGGAGAGGAGATTAAAGGACATTTCCTACTTTTTATCGAAGCTTAAAATGGCTTCTTTTTAGATCAGCCTTTATTTTGTCCGTGTATTTCTGAGAGCTATGGCAGTTTGCATAGATATCAAAGGGACCTGACAGTGTTGTCTAGACAAAATTTGAAAGAGATAAGAAGGGTATTACAGTCCTAGAAGGAAATCTGGCTTTCTCTGCACGTCTGGCGCACAGTCGTCCGGGCCCTCCCTTCACCGCCCTTCCTTCACTGTGACCCCAGGGACTGCGAGTGCGGGCCCTCTTTCTTCAGCATCTTCTTCCTTGTTTACTCCCTCTTTTGATTGAGTGTGCTCCCCTCAATGGCTTTGCCCTCATTTTAAAAGGTATTTTTGGTGCTGTCAGTTTCTGAGCCTTTCAGGCTTTTGTGGTATAAATCTAGTCATATTGTAGCTTTCCCACTTTGAGCTGACACTTCAGCTTACCCAATCTTCTAAGTCAGTTCTAAGTCCCTTTACTTTCTAGTTTCCGGAATTGTGTTTTGCCCCTCTCCCCTTTGTGTGGGTTTATGCCTTTAAGATTTTTTGTTTTGTTTTAGGTAGGGTTCAGGGAGTGAACAAAAATAAATGTCAAGGTCCAGACTACCATTTTCCTAACTTATTTAGTACTTTCTTGTAAAGGTATGTTTTCCTAAATGACTAACCAAAAGGGGGTGAATGAGTGGCTGGATAGAGAACTGACATTGATAGCCTCTGGCCTTGCCTCTCTGGCCATCTCAGCTTTGTAGTTAGTAGGCTCTTCCTGCAGCTGGGAGCGTGCGTTAGCAGAATGGGCCGACGTGTCGGATTGTCAGGGACTTCAAAAATGGTTAGAAGACTGTGGCAAGTACAACGAAGTGGAGGTCTGCACTTGGACTGGCTTTGTTGTAAGGGAAGAAAGCGAGTGCCTGGGAGCAGTGACCAGGGTTCCAATTTGCTGATTCAGGTGCTGTTCTGCCTCCTTGGTGGGCCAGCGGGAGCAGGAGTTACGACTGCTCTCTCCAGGACTTCCCTGGCTCTCCACAGCTATGACTAAGTGGGACAGACTCCCAGGTTGGGACTGCTGCTCCAGGGTGCTGCTTCGAGTCCTGAAAATTTGGTTCTTCCCCCTACAGATTTTTGCATGAATCTCCAGACAGTACTGCTCCTGCGGGTCATTGCCGCCTTCTGCTTCCTGGGCATCCTGTGTAGTCTCTCTGCATTCCTTTTGGATGTCTTTGGGCCCAAACATCCAGCTCTGAAAATCACCCGTCGCTATGCCTTTGCCCACATCCTCACAGGTAAGCCCAGGCCTGCTCCCAGTGGGGGAGGAACTGCCACGGGGCAGAAGCAACTCTGGAGTTGCAGGTGGGGATGGCAGGTTCTCTGAGCAGATACCGGTTCAGGTGCTTGTTTCAACGCTAGCCTTTCCTAGAGCACTAGGGCGTGATAGCAGCTTGCTTTCATCATTTGCCTGTGTACCTCGTTCAGCTGTTGGGAGGGAATAGTGTTAGAATTCCCAAAGAAATCTCATAGATCTCCATGGGCTTGAAGTTCATCCAGGCTCCCGGGACCTGGAACAAGCAAGGAGGGAACAGAGTGTCTCACCGTGTCTCCCTTGGAGAGCATGGTCTCATCGAATTCTTTCCTCCACTTTTGCTTTCCCACAGACTAGACTTTGCCATGATCAGGCTGGGTGTTGATTTGATTGGTGGTGGTGCCAACTCAACTCCCAAACTGCATGACCTTGTCTGCTCCTTTCAAGCACTCACTGATTTCTAGTAGCTCTCATATTCCAATTCCAGATTCTTAAGACTGAGAGACTCTGGCTGGCCCAGATGGGGTCAGGCATCTGTCCCCAGCCTCAGCCTAAGATCCCCCTGACCATGGAGAGCTCCCCGCTCAGGATCCTGGGGTTCACAGGTTCTCTGACCTAGGGGTTTGGGTAGAGAGGCTGTAGTTGGCTCCTCAAGCACCCCAGTTGCAGGGTGCCTGCTAACCCCGTTTCTGTGCTGTCTTTCTGTCCCCCAGTCCTGCAGTGCGCTACTGTCATTGGCTTTTCCTACTGGGCTTCTGAACTCATCCTGGCCCTGCAGCAGCAACATAAGAAGTATCATGGTTCCCAAGTGTATGTCACCTTTGCCGTTAGTTTCTACCTGGTGGCAGGAGCTGGCGGAGCTTCGATCCTGGCCACAGCAGCCAACCTCTTGCGCCACTACCCCACGGAGGAGGAGGAGCAGGCCCTGGAGCTGCTCTCTGAGATGGAGGAGGCCGAACCCTACCCCTCGGAATACGAGGTCATCAACCAGTTCCAGCCACCCCCGGCCTACACGCCCTAATGTCAGCCCCGGCTTTCTTCCTCCCGCTCCTACTTCACAGCTACTCCCACACCCGGAAGAATGCCTTCCCCCAGCAGGCGTCACTGGTAGGATCCTGACCATCTTCACCAAACCTTCCCCAGGAGAGACTCTTCCTTTTGGGTTGTTCACATATCCCTGCTCTTGAAACCTGGGGTTCACAGATTTTATGTCATGCACTTTCCCCCTCTTGCCACGTTCCTGTCCCTGAGGTCACTAGTCATTACTAACCAGGGATTGTTATAACAAGTTTTCTCCATGGGCCATATCTTTCAGACCAGAATTTTCCTTGGGAAGCTGCTGACAGCGTGAGCAGGACCCAAAGGGAAGGGACTGTGCCCTGCGGGCTTCCTTCTTGATGGTCGGCGTTCGTCCCATGGCTGCAGCTGTGAGCTGACCCTGCCCCCCTTCCTTCCCAGAGTGTTCAGTGCCAGGCCTTCCACTCTGCGGACTTCTCTGCACTTTAGTCTTTGGACTTCCCATCCCCTGGTTCTGGTTTGATGGAGAGAAGGGATTGCTGTTGGGAAGCAGAACCAGTCTTCTCCCCGCCCCGCCCTGGCTTGGGTGCCTGGAGCCCAGGCAAGGAGAGAGCACTGGGTGTGGACCTGAGGCCTCCTGGTACCCAGAAAGGATCAGAGTGAAGGGGTCTGAATTTCCCCAGATCCTTCACCTTTTAAAATTGAGTGGTTTTAAAAGGAAAAAAAACAAAACCAAACAATAGCAACAATAATCTGTTTTTAAACTAGTTAAAAGACGCCTGTCATTTTTCTGATATTTATCCCATTCTATTGGGCTCTGCAGTGTTTTGGGCCGTAGCTCCTTCCAGCCCATAGTAGTTCCTCCCTGAACCTCTCCCAGCAGAATGCAGCCCTCTTCCCTTGTTCCCTCCCTCCTAGTGGCCTTCCTATGGAACCCAGAGCCCCATCAGCAGAGGGGCTGAGGACTATGGCCTGGCTGGCTGGCCAGCGTGGTGCTCCTCAGGACTGTGGCACTGAGATCTAACCTGGCCTCTGTGCAGGGACAGGGCCACAGCAGGGCAGGAAACCCACCACTCTCCACATAGGAACCACAACCAGTGGGCCCCATTGTGTGAGGTCAGACTGGCAACCTGGTTCTGTCCTTCAGGCTTAGTGCCTCCCCTAAACTGTGACTTGGGGCAACAGCTTGCTGCATGCCCCCTCCCCTTCTTGAATGTACTCTGGCCTTGCAGTGTGCTACTTACTGACTCTTTCTTGCCCAGCCATCACTCTGCTTTTCTGTTTGCCACACATGGCCATGGGTCAGGCTGAATTTTCTGCTCTGAGACTGGCATAAAAGTCGGAGAAACTTGAGAGACCTTCAGTGTGGATCCAGATGGCCAAGCTTTGGATCAGTGTCCGGTGCTGAGCTGAAAAGCAGATGGATCCCAATCTCCTGCAACAGGCGACAGAGCAAGACTGGAGAATGGACACTGCTATTGAATTGTGGCTAGGAAGGATCCGTCACGTGTTTCATTGCGGGCTGCCTGGGAGTGTCTGGACAGATGCCTTTGTGAGCAGTGAAGGCCGTGTCTGCACATGAGTGAGTGGCTGCCTGGAGTTCACTGTGATGCCAAAGTGGTCCCATCGTGACTCACACTTCTAGACCCTTCTGTTCGGCAAGAGAGACTTCGGTGTGATACCTTCACACAAAGCCAAGAACGACATTTTCTTGTCTCTCTGTCAAGTCCTTGTTTGTCTTTAGCAGATACCTGGGGTGTGGCCAGCTCTCACTGACCCTGGGTGTCTGCAGGGCAGATAGGGAGACCAGGCACCAGACACTCAAGCCAAAAAGACCAGTCATCTCCTGAGGCCCCAGACACGACTCTGTGGACTGTTCCATGTGATTCGGAACCCACTTTTTATTAGCCTTCCATGCCTCTGACCTTTCTCTTTCCCCTACTATCCCTACACTGTCATATAAATTCCCCTGGTTGTGTTTTTTTCTTTTTAGGAAAAAAATAAAAATAAAAAAGCAAAAACAAAACAAATGAACAGAAACCACAGTAAGAATATAAATGCAATGACTCCCTGTTGTTTTTCTGTAGCAGTTTCCCTGAGTTGGTTCCCTTCCTCTTAGGGAAGTAGGAGAAACTCATGAAGTGTGTAATTAAAAAAGTCAGAGGGAGTGCAGGTGCCTGCTCTGTGCAAGGCACTCCACCCGGACGTTCCTCTAACCTGACACCACGCACAGTGAGGAACTGTGGGGAACCCAAGTGGCTGCAGACCCTCCTGTCAGAGTCCCTGATGAGCTGCGAAAGAGAACTCTTGTTTTGTGTGGAGAGAAATAGACCCCAGGGCTAGGACGCGCCAAAGAAACTACTTTTGAAATCATAGGTAGCGGTTACTTCCCTACTGGGAGAGGCATGTGAGTGGCAGCGATCCAGGAGGTAACTTGTAGGAGAGCCTTCAGTGTCAGTGCCTTGCATAGCTACCCACATTTTATTCATTCGTTCATTTATCCGTTTCTACATTCAGCAGACATGCTGGGCCCCAAAATGTGCAACACAGTAAAAGATCTTAGGACCCCCTTTGAGAAACAGCCTGTTGTTTTTTTTTATTTTTCTTTTAAATTCCTGGGTACACATCTTGGGAGCTAGGAATGTGTTTTCTCTCTTTTATAATGACAGGTTTAATTCACTTTATTTTCCTTGTGGAAAATTATGTAGTGGTCACATCTGGAGCCTGGATCCTCGGCACAGACACTTGGAGGTGGGTCTTTACAAGATGGCCAGGAATTCCTGATAAGGATGCCTGGTGAACGTTTTTTCAGAGGTCGGGGTGAGATAGCCGAGGGTCTTAGAGATGGTGTCAAAGGTGGCCTTGGCAAAGTTGGCCAGCGTGGCAGTGCAGCCCCTGGATGAGGTGTAGCAGGTCAGTACCAGCCAGCAGCAGCAGCTTGGGTACAGGGATTGAGATGATGCCAGTGCCCCTGAGTGCAGGGGTGAGGCACACCAGCACGGAGCGCCCAGTCACCTTACAAGGGATGGCGTGGGGCTTGCTGACCTTGTTCCCCCAGTACCCTCACTGCACAGGGACAATAGAGAGCCAGGATGATGGCCTCATGGTTGGCAGTGGCTACTTCCTTTGAGCACTTAACACCCAGATCAACTTGTCCTTTGTAGTCCCCAGTGGCGACAAATGCCTTGAACCGGGTCCATTGTCCTGCATGTGTCCTCCTTTGCACAGGCATAATCTTCAGAACCTTGTCCTTGAGGGATGCTCCCAAGAAGAAGTCAGTGATCTCAGATTCCTTGATGGGCAGAGGAAAGATAGATCTCTGGGGAGTTGATTTTCACATCCTTGATCAGGTGGCCCAACTTGGTGACAGGGATCCACTCCTTGTCCTTGGCCTTGCCTCCACGAGCTCCACGGCCCCCACCCCGACCCTGGCCACAGTTTCCGCCCTAGATGCTGCTGCCAAATCCTCCACAGAAGCCACAGTGGCCTCCCATCCCAGGGCTCCCCGGGGCCTCTGGGCCCTCCCGCAGTACCGGCATCATCTGCCATTCAGTGTTTCCTGGGGGGGGAAAGCTAATTTCTTTCCAGATGTTTATAAAAGGTGCCTTGTGTTTTGTACAAAGCATGTTAGGCACTGTGAGAGAAACGACAACCCTCAGGGCCCCATCTCCAAGGGCTCTACATGCTCAGTTCTGGAGATGGACTTGTCCATGGAGAGGCAGCATGAAGTGAGTGGTCTAGTGGACAGTTGGGGGAGGTGCTCTGCCCTGAGCCAGTACCAAAGGTTTCATGCGGCAGCTGGAGCCGGGCTCAAAGTGAGAGTTTAGAGGTGGGTAATTCCTGCCAAGGGGCTAGCAGGATCAAAGCACAACTGGTGGCCAGGATGTGGTGAGAGCAGAGGTTAGCAAGGGGTGGGGCCTGTTGAAGGCACTAAAAGTGGGGAGCCTTGAAAATTTTCTGAGAAGAGAAAGGAAGGGCCAAATTTTTCTGATGACTGGTGAAGTGTGAGGACGATCAGCCTGGTGCTGGTGAGAGTCTGAGGGCCTGGGAAGTGGGAATGGGTGGGAGAAGGTGTGGAGTCCTGCAACCTGGCACAAGGGGAAGAAGAGAGCGGTCACAGTTGGCCCCAGGGCCTGGTGTCTCCGCAGGTGTTGCAGTGAGGAACCCAGTAGCCTCAGTCCCTGCTGACCTGTCAGGAGATGGAAAGTGGAGCCAGTGCCTCAGGCTGAGAAGGGCTTGGCATGAGAGTGGCAGGATGTGAAGGGCAGTAGAAGGGATAGAGGTCCCTGAGTCCAACCATGTTCTCAAGAGTTTGCTAATGAAAAGAACTTTCGAAGAGATCTGGTTCCATCTTGTTCAAGGCTGTAGGGCTCTATGAGAATGGGGCCCAAAGGGGCAGGGCAGGCAGGCAACCCTATTTGGAAGCTTTCTCCCTTCTTCCTCTGTAGCAAAATCGCAGCTAGCTCTGTGAAGGACCGCTTCATGGCGATGTCTGGCTATACCCCGTGACCCAGTTTCCCCCTTGGTTTGACCTTACTCTTGGGGTTCTCTCACCTAGCATTCTAGTGCAACTGCTGTTGGTGGAGGGTTTCCTTCTGGAATAAACTTGGGGTGGAGGGTGGGTTTTGTTTTAATGAGAGGTAGGATGTTCTATATTTATCTTTCCCCTGTTTGCCTCCCTGTGCTTTAATAAGAGTAGTGAGGGAAATTTGCATGTGTGCGTCCTTGCACTCATACACAAAATTTCTAGTCTGTCAACAGGCTTTATGTCTTTCTTGTTTTTTACTTTGTAAGTTCATTATGGCCAGGGGATCATGCTTTCTTATGCAACCTTTATTCATCAAACATACTGAACATGTGTTTGTAGAGGAGGTGGGTATTAAGGTACATAGTTCTTGCCCTCCAGGGCCTTCCAGTCCCGCAGGAGAAGGGAAACCTGACAAGGCAGAAACCTGACATGTGGCACTCGATGCCCCTTGAAACTAATGGTCCAGGAAGGCTTCCTGAAAGAAGAGAGACATAATTTTGGCCTTGAGGAGTGGGTAGGCTTTCATGAGAGAATAGTGTCATCAGTGGTGTGAAAGCAGAAAAGAAAGGGACAGTCTTTGGAGAACACTGAGTTGGTGTTTGAGCAGAGGTGACATGCCCTGGAGGGGTTGGATGGATCCTGCCTGGGAGGGCCTGGAATCCCATAGTGCTGTCAGAGCACTCACAGCTGCAAGCTGCAGAACTCTTAACGGAAATATCTTAACTCAGTGGAATGTGTTGGTTCCCATAGCTGACAAGGTATCTTGGCCGGATCCAGGGACTCAAACAATGATGTGAAGCTGTGATTTCTTGTTGTGTCACCAGCAGCCCCAGGCTCACACTGAGCTCTTGTTTATAGACTGGATGAATCTCTTTTGCCCAACTTAGATCAGGCTCTTCTCCCTGAACTGTGACCAAGGACTTGGTGCTTCACCCTGTGGCCCAGGATGAGGAAGGTTACGTATGCTATCTTGGATTCAGAGATGGAGCCATTAATGGCAGTTGGCATATGTGAGCCCAAGGGGGAAAACTACACCAGTTAGAGATCCTTGCTGGCATGAGGCTATGAAACAGAAATGAGCAGCCCACAGTCTCTCCTTCAGCCTGCCCTGCTGTGATAACAAGGCTTGTGGGCATGGGCCAGCTCTGCCTTCTTGAGAAGTTCTGTGTCTTATCCTTGACCAGGGCTGGGCCTTGGATTCAGGTTTGCCCACTGGTAAGCAGGCAACCTGGTTCTTGATTACACCTGCCCTGGCCTCCAGAATTGTCTTTTCTTTCTTTCCTTTGCTTGCTCCTTTCTTCCTGCTCCATTCCAGTCAGGGAGAAAGCAGAATTTATGACTCATATCATAGAGTGGAGTGTCACCATTTCAGTGTCAGTTCTCTAAGCCCCAATTTTCACAGGGTGATGTGAAGGCCAGATGCTATATGCATACACGCCAGGTGGCATCACAGCAAAGGAGCACTGAGCTTAGAAACTCACATCTTTAGTAATAGGCAGTAAGAATGTCTGCCCTTTGCTGAGATGGAGAACCATCCCTATCTTTTGAGGCCATAAGCCAGCCTGCCCTCTGCTGCAGAGGCAGACACTGTCTTTCAAGGATGCTTCCTACACACAAAGGAACGGGGGCAGACAGTGCCCCCCTTCAAGATAAGCAGAACCATGAGGCACCCCTGGAGAACTGTCTCCCATCATGGAAATGTATACCTTTCATTTTCAGGAAATTGTATTACAGACAAGCATTCCGCTCCAATATCAAGTTTCCTCCGTAAAAGTCAACTAAAGACTCAGAACGTGGTTTCATAAAAGATGTGTGTTAGTCATTTCTTGCTGTGGAGTGCTACTATCGCTAACCTAGTGACGACACACATTCGTGACTATTGGACAGTGTCTACAGGTGGGAACAGGCCGTGGTGTAAGCAGTTCCTCTGATTCAGGTCTCACAAGGGTTTTGGCTGAGGTTGTGGTCTCCTCCAAGGGTCTGTGAGGGAAGGAGAGAAGACCCTCTGGTTGTGGGCAGAATTCAGTTCCCTGCAGCTATAGGACTGACAAGTTGGATTTCTTGCTAACTGTGGGCTGCAGGCTGCCCTCAGCTCCAAGAGGCCACAGGTATCTCCTTGCCCTGTGGGCTCCCCAGCATGACCACTTACTTGCTACTTCACAGCCCACGAAGGAGAGGGCCAGCAACTGCCGCAAAGAGGGCACTGCAGTCTATGTGTCATCACGTCTGTCCCATCACGGTGGACACATGCTGTCCTGCTGTCTTCAGATGTGTTCATGGAAGGGGCCTGATGGGATCAGGATAACGTGGGCCAGTGCTAGGTTATCTTACCAGCAGCCACCATTTGGGGTTCAGTGACCATGTGTGTGTGAGGAGCATGTGGGCCCAAGGTGCCTGTGAGCTTTGAAGCTTGGGAGAAGGGGCCGCTTAATTAACGTTTGGATGTTCTGACTGAGTTTGTCTCTGTTCTGCATCTTAATCGTCCCCTGATCCACTGTCCTGAAAGTCAGCGAGTGGGGCAGGTCCCAGAACAGGTGAGTCACTTACTGGGCTTTTTTCCCCAGAGACTTCAGCTGGGATCCCTGGGTCACAATCCATCGAACTGCCAAGGAGAAGGTGCATTCTCCTGAGATCTGGGGCTGCATCTTTGATTCTTGGGGACAGAGGTCCTGTAGCTGGTTGATGCCAGGTCTGGGCTTTTTCCAGATCACACTTCTAACACCAAAAAGAACCAGGCCTTGCCCTGGCTGGCGTGGCTCAGTGAATTGAGTGTGGGCTTCGAACCAAGGCATCGTGGGTTTGATTCCCAGTCAGGGCACGTGCCTGGGTTGCAGGCCATGGCCCCCAGCAACCGCACATTGATGTTTCTCTCTCTTTCTCTCTCTCTTTCTCCCTCCCTTCCCTCTCTAAAAATAAATCAATAAAATTAAAAAAAAAAAAAAAAAAAAGAACCAGGCCTGTCAGGGCTGTCATGGACTTCCACCCTCTCCCGGGTCCTCAGGTGCAGACCCAGCTGCAGTGTAGTCTGCCCCAGGCCCCTGGAGCTGACGAGGAAATCTTCTGTACCCTGGAGGGCAACGGGTGAGATCTGGCTGCCTGAGCTCCAACCCCCAAGGGATGTTCAGGACATGTCCTTTCAGATGGGTGTCAGGGTGACTGCAACATCTGGGCAGCTCCGGGAAATTAGCTGTAATTAAAAATATTGTGGGAAGCAGTAATACATCCATAACATGGTTCCTGGTAGGGTAGAAACATAGACTCTTCACATATTTGTTGGAATAGAAGAGAAAAACCTTTATGCTCCTTTGCATTTTGCTAGTTTAGACTGTTTAACATGCCCCAGAGATGCTATGGACCAGTCAGCTCCATGTCCTTGCAGACCTTCTCCAAGGCTTACACATCATCACACTTGATAGGGTGGTTTGTGCAAAAAATGGGGTGGGATTAAGTTATTGGATACATTTCTCTGCAACTTGTCATCTAACAGAGCACAGCAAACCACTGTAGGCCGGCCAGGTGAGGAGCAGTGGCCTTACTCATCTCTATAATACCCCACGAAGGAGGTCATTTTCCTCAGTGATTCAGCCTTTCACTGCTGTTGGACCTTGACAGGATTCAGTTCTGCTGCCATCTTGGCGGTGCTGCAGGGGACACCCCACCATGTTCCTGGTGGACTGTGCACTAGTTTTGTGGCAGAGAACCTGAAGGTGGCAGCAAAACGTCCTCATGTTAAGTTTCTGAACCCTGCAACTTCCGAATTTAGCTTCTGTAACTTTGCCTTGCTCTTTGTCTCCCATATAAGGTAGTTAGATAGGACTCCTAACTCCCTGCCTCGCCACGGAGGCAGGAGGCTCCGGGTTATTTAAGCCCTGGAAAGTTAGAGATCGGGGCTCAGGATTTGGGGTTTCCCCTCTGAGCCCGTGCGTGTAATAAAGGATAGTGTTCTGCCATCTCTCCCACGTGTGAGTTATTTTTCTGCAACATTTTGGTTCCCTGACCAGGAAACCACTCACGTGAACAGGCATTTTGCCTCTGGTGAAGACGACCGGGGGCTCGGCAGGGGAGCCCTGCCACAGGGGAAGGAGCACGTGCCCTGGTTGTTTCCGGCTTCCCGGGGCGGAGGCTCCCGTGCTGCGTCCCTGACCGCTCTAAGACCCTGGGCAGAAGGGGGGAGACGAACCACAAACTGTCGGAGGTGCCAAATCGGAATCAGTAAGTGCCCCAGGGACCAGACCCAAGCCCAGGAGAGGCTGGTCACCTCTCAACCAGAAATTCAGGAGTCTGGGCCAAGGCTCAGACCATCGGACTCCTACTCGGGGGAGGAAAAGTTGTAAACTCTGTGTGACTGTGTGTGTGAATATATCTATGACTCCACGAGCCAGCCAGGCTTACGGAGTCTGACTGGGCCCTCACCTGCGGTTCCTGTGTCAGGTCATACGGCATAACGGCTGGGAGTTTAACCCGAATTCTACATGGGCAGCCTTAACCAAGACTGACCAAGCCTTGCGAGAGGGCAGGCCAGGCATGCGAGCAAAAGATCCCCTTTCCTTTGTTTGTCTGCGTCGTAAGGGAGGGAGACAAGGGAGGCGGGTCATCAACTGTCTTAGATTGTATGCTTCAGAATTTTGACCGGTTCCGGGGACAAGACCCCTTGACGAACCGGGGTCAATTAGAGATTTTCTGTACCTCAGAATGGCCCACCTTTGGGGTAGGCTGGCCCCCTGAGGGCACCCTTAATCTGGGTATAGTTAAAGCAGTTCTCCTGGTAGTCACCGGGAAGCCAGGACACCCAGATCAATATGTCTATACAGATAGGTGACAGGCATTAGCTCAGGACATGCCAAAGTGGCTCAGGCAGTGCACTAGAGTAGCCCCGAAGTATCTAGGCACTGCAGGGCAGAAGAAGAAGTCTGGATCCCAGATCCTGGTGGCTAAAGGCCCAAAGCATCCAATCCACCAGGGGCACCCCGAGGACAACCAACCCTTTCTTCCACCACTGTATGGGGGACTTCCCACCGCACTGCCAGGGCCAGACACCCCTCCCCCATCAGTCTCGCCCCCACCAGAGGAAGCCCTGGCCCCACAGAGGGAGTCCCCACGTAGGCTCCTGGAGACAGCACCATCGCCAATCACAACCCGGCTGAGACATCACCGGCCATTACCAGCCATTCACCACCACAGATCTCCTTAACTGGAAACACCATACGCCCTCATATTTGGAAAAACCACAGGCTTTGATTGATTTAATGGAATCCATAATGCAGACTCACCGGCCTACTTGGTATGATTGTCGCCAGCTCCTGTTAACGCTATTTGACACGGAGGAGAGGTGCAAGATCTTGCAAGAGGCCCACCGATACCTTGAAATCCATGCCCCGGCAGGCACTGTCGATCCCCTACAGTACGCCCGAGCAGCAGCCCCAGAAGCTCAGCCAGACTGGGATCACAATACAGAGCAAGGGAGAGTAGCTCTTGATTGGTATCGAAAGGCCATCCTACAAGGGGTCAGGGCTGGAGCTAGAAAGCCTACCAACATGGCAACAGTTTCCAATATAATGCAAGGGGCAGATGAAAGCCCAGGAGATTTCCTAGAATGACTAACTGAAGCCTACAGAGTATACACCCCTTTTGACCCTGAGAGTCCAGCGAATGGTTAATATGGCATTTGTGACTCAGTTGGCACCCGATACTGTAAAAAGCTGCAGAAATTGGAGGGTTTTGCCGGCATGAACATCAGCCAGTTAACAGAAGTAGCAAACAAAGTCTACAACAAGAGAGAAGAGGGGGCTGAGACTGCAGCCTTAGAAAAACAAAAGAGAAAAGCTGCACTGTTAGCAGCTGCCTTGGCGACCCCAGCAAAGGGCCTGCAGAAAAGGGGCAGAAAGGCCATTTCAAAGTGGACAAAGATCAGTGTGCCTACTGCAAGGCTGGAGGCCACTGGAAACGGGACTGCCCGAACCGAAAGCAAAAGGAAGATCTGGTGCCTCCCCCAACCCCTGGGATTCTCAGCCTGGCAGGTTTAGATGCTGAATGATCAGGACTGGGCTCAATGAAACTTGGCCCCCACGAGCCCTTGGTCTGAGCCAGAGTGGGGGGCCAACCACTGACTTTTATGATAGATACTGGAGCAGAGCATTCAGTAGTCGCTGCCTCCGTGGCTCCACCATCAGGCTGAGAAGTTTCCATCATAGGAGCCACAGGACAGCCCAGTGAGCCAAAGAAATTTTGCCAGGCCTGGACAATCGAGCTGGGAGGGCACCAAATTCGCCATGAATTCCTCTGCCTACCCAAATGCCCTGTGCCCCTCCTAGGCAGAGTCTTGTTAAGTAAGATTTTGGCCCGGGTAGCCTTTCACCCCTCCGGACAAGCCACACTCAAATTAGGTGGCTTGAGTTTGATGGCCCTCATTATGCCCCGGGAGGAAGAATACAGGATCTATGAAGAAGGTAGAGGCCTAGGCAGCCAAGATTCCCTCATGGAGGAATTTCCCGATGTATGGGCAGAGGGAAACCCAGCAGGATTTGCCATGGGCCAAGCCCTGGTGATCATAGACTTAAAGCCGGGGGTACAGCCCCACTGCCTCAGGCAATACCATATATCTAAAGAAGCCCGGCTAGGCATAGCAGGAGTAACAAATAAATACCTGTCTGAAGGAATATTAGTTCCCTGTCAATCACAATGGAACACACCGCTCCTCCCTGTGAAAAAGCCAGAGGGGTCTGGGTATCGCCAGGTGTAAGACCTCAGGGCTGTCAATGAGGTCACCCTGACTCTGTATCCAACCTACACACAGCCAACTGCCCCCCCCCTCGCATTTTACCTGCCTAGACTTAAAGGATGCTTTCTTTTGCATACCTCTGGCTCCTGTAAGTCAGCCAATATTTGCATTTGAATGGGAAGACCCCCACACCGGCAGGCACCAAGACCCAATTGACCTGGACCTGGTTGCCTCAGGGGTTCAAGAATTCCCCCACTATATTCAGTGAAGCATTAGCCTCGTGGGACCTGAAACCATTCTCAGAGCAGCATCCTGGCTTTGTTTTGCTCCAGTATGTGGACAATTTGCTGTTGGCAGGGCCAGGGAGTTACAAGTGCCGGGAAGGGACTTGGGCTCTGCTCCAGCTCCTGGCATTCAAGGGCTACTGGGTGTCCAAAAAGAAGGCCAAGATTTGTCAAAAGGAAGTTTGATACCTGGGTTTCTGAATAAGCCAGGGACAAAGGACTTTGGGAACTGAAAGGAGGGCTGTAATCAGTCAACTATCCAGCCCAACGACTAGAAGATAGCTCCAGGAATTCTTAGGAGCTGCAGGGTTTTGTCGAATATGGATTCCAGGGTACACAGAAATAGCAAAGCCGCTTTATCAAGCCCTCAAGGGGGCAGAGACTGCTCCATTTGACTGGGGAACAGAGCAACAGGGCACTTTTGAGAAGATAAAAGAATTCCTGGTTAGCTCCCCAGCCCTGGGCTTACCCGACCCTGATAAGCCTTTCTCCCTTTATGTTCATGAAAAGGAGAAGGTAGCTGTAGGAGTCCTGACTCAAGAAGTTGGACCATGGCAACGCCCAGTCACTTACCTCTCCAAGCAACTGGATAATGTAGCAGCTAGATGGCCTCCCTGCTTACGGGTCATAGAGGCCACTGTTTCTCTCCTCTGAGAAGCTGACAAAACCACCCTGGGGCAAGAAACTAGCTTATATGTGCCGCATGCTGTGCATAGCCTCCTTGAAGGGCAGGGACATCAGTGGCTATCCAACCCCCAGCTTACCCAGTACCAGGGAATGCTGCAGGAAAACCCCCGAGTGCATCTGAAGGCAGTGCGCAAAATCAATCAATCTAGCCACCCTCTTACCTGCAGAGACTGGGGAACCCGACCATAACTGTGAGGAGATTATGGATCAGATATATGCCAGCCGGCCAGATTTAAGAGACCAGCCATTGGCTCGGGGGGATCTCAACCTGTACACGGATGGGAGCAGTACCATAACTGAGAAGGGGGAGCAGATTGCTGGGTATGCAGTAACTACAAAAGACCAGATCCTCGAAGCAGAGCCTCTGCCCTCCAGGTGGTCGGCCCAAAGGGCAGAACTTTATGCCCTCATTAGAGCCCTGGAACTAAGCAAGGGAAAAAGGGTCAACATATACACCGACTCCAAGTATGCTTTTGCCACCCTCCACATACATGGGGCTATATATAGAGAAAGAGGACTACTAACTGCTGAAGGAAAAGAAATAAAAAACAAAACTGAACTCCTAGAGGCTGTATGGAGTCCAGCTCAGGTAGCAGTAATACACTGCCGGGGACACACTAAGGGCGATGCAGAGGAGGCCGTAGGGAACCGGCTCACAGATCAGGCTGCAAAAGCTGCTGCTAAAAGACAGGACTCTCAAAAGGCTATACCCAGGACTATCAGCCAGCTGAAGAACAGTGGGCCAGGCAGACTCGGGCATCCAGAACAGCGGAGGGCTTGTGGAGACTCCCTAACGGACAAATTTATGTGCCCCAAAGTCGGGCAGCACAGGTGGTTCAGAATTGTCACACTCTGACCCATCTAGGGAAAACAGCCCTAGAAAACCTGCTCCGGAGGTATCTGTACATACCCAACCTCGCCACACTGTGTGCCAGCGCTGCAGCCAGGTGTGTAACTTGCACCAAGAACAATGCAGCAGGAAACAATCGTGTCCCGCCAGGAATACAGCACTGGAGGACACAACCTCTGGAAGACCTGCAGGTAGATTTCACTGAAGTCAAATCAAGCCGGGGATATAAGTACCTGCTTGTCCTCATATGCACCTTCTCAGGTTGGGTTGAAGCTTTCCCTACCAGGACTGAAAAGGCCAGGGAAGTAGCCAGAGTTCTACTAAGGGAAATAATTCCTCGACACAGACTACCCCTGAGCCTAGGAAGCGACAATGGACCAGCCTTCATTTATCAGGTGGTGCAGGATCTAGCAAGACTGTTAAATATAAAGTGGAAGTTGCACACTGCATACCGGCCCCAAAGTTCAGGGAAAGTAGAAAGAATGAATAGAACGCTGAAAGAAACCTTGGCAAAATTCTGCCAAGAAACCGGACTGCCCTGGACAGACTTGTTGCCAATAGCCCTGCTCTGAGTAAGAAATACCCCAAATCAGGCAGGGTATACCCCCTATGAATTAGTATATGGAAGGCCCCCTCCCATAGTGAGGATGACAGGACCTAGCAATTTGCCAGTACAAGGGGAAATGGGACAAAGAAGGTATTTAGAACAGCTAGGAAAGGCCTTAGACCAGATAGGAGAAGCCCAATTAGGGTTCGAGCCAAAACCCCGAGGGGGGCCAGCACACCCACACTGTCCGGGGCAATATGTATGGGTAAAGGACTGGAAAAAGGAGCCCCTCCAGCCTGTGTGGATGGGCCCTCATCTAGTACTCTTAACCACCCCACTGCCTTAAAAGTTACAGGGATCGCACTGTGGATCCACCACAGTTGGGTGAAGGCAGCAGCAGCCCCTGAGGAACCAGAGACTGCGCGCGCACCTGGAATTCCCACGCTGAAACTCCGGAAAACATCAACCGGCCGATGAAACGTTGTTCTGCAGGACTCCTAGCTATGATCAGCATATTCGCTGGAATGCTTGGAATAGGCTTAAAAACTGTAACACCTACAGAATGGGGCTTGGGGGGAAAAGCCGCCTTGGGGGTAGTATATTTTTGTTTAATTTCTGTTTTTGCATATATTATATGTTTTGTTTGATCAATGCAGGGGCTGCCCTGGAGGAGCCTTATGTATGGAAGTTTTATGCCAAAGAAACTTACGATAACATAACGCACACTATAAGCCTCATGACTTGTCCCAACGACGGATGTAAAGGTCAAATAACTCTCGCCATTCCCACCTCCCGTCTCAAAAATCTCAAGGGGCAGGAGCAAACAGCAAGGTGTGAAGTGTGGTTGGTCAAGGATAAAGCCTCCTTTCTCTCTACAAGCAATACGGATGCGACCAGACCCCTAAGTTTTATGGTGAATGCCCCAGCTGGATCTGCCGCCACCACTCCGCCGGAATGGGAGAAGAGCTGAAGATTCCCATACTAGACCCTGAGAATAAATATTGGGAAACTGGAACCCCAGGGAGAATCTATGTTAACACACGGCCAGTCAGAAATATACTTACATACAAAGCCCAGGAGGCTCTGTCACAAACACTAGACAATCAAGAACCAATAGGGCCCTTTTCCTGGATAAAACTGATTCAGCAAGGGGCGTAGCTATTTAATCTAACCAGCCCAGGCAATTACACTAACTGCTTCTTATGTGCATATCTTAACAGGCCACCACTAACTGCGGTTCCACTTCGACAACCTCCTGCTGTTTCCACAACCCAGACCCCGGTGCCTTTTTCTCTCCAAGGTGTTCCTTTGTTCCAGGATCCGTCCACTGAAACACCGGAATGCTACGGACCACTGGTTCCTGTAATCAGGTGCTGCCATCCTTCGGACCCATCACCAGTCCACCGGGAACTTTCTTTAGGTGTAATGGAACTCTCTACCGGTCGGTAAATCACAGCACCCCAAACCCTTGCTATCTTGTGGCTTTAGCCCCTCAGCTCATCTTACATCAGCCGGACAAGCTAGGTACCCTGCTTGCCCAGGAACATCGGAAGCGAGCAGTTTTCCTTCCCTCAATAGTCGGGTTAGGTTTTGCCACTTCAGTCATCGGAGCTGGACTGGGGAGTTCAGGACTAACAGTCAGCCTCCAGCCCTTGGAGCTCCGGGAGGAGTTAAACCAGGCCATGTGCGCCTCTGCACTATCCATGGCCTCACTGCAGAGACAAATAAGTTCCCTAGCTCGGGTGGCTCAACAAAACCGACAAAAATTAAACTTACTCACCGCGGAAAAGCGG
The DNA here is from genome assembly GCA_004024845.1 of Tonatia bakeri. Taxonomy (NCBI): domain Eukaryota; kingdom Metazoa; phylum Chordata; class Mammalia; order Chiroptera; family Phyllostomidae; genus Tonatia; species Tonatia bakeri. The sequence continues at coordinate 77,317 of PVIA01004420.1, read as the reverse complement.
GGGAGGAACTTGTCCTTTCCTCCAGGAAGAATGCTGTTACTATGTCAACGGAAGTGGAATAGTGGAGGAGAACGTCGATAAACTGAGAGACATTCGCTGGAGAGTAGGGGGCGTCGGCTCCCCCGCTGAAAACCACTCCTGGTGGCAATCAGTCCTTTTCCCAATCTCAGCCCCTATCTTATGCCTCCTTGTCATCTTTTTCCTTGCACTAACTATAGGACCCTCTTTTCTGCGCACAGTAGTGCAACAAATAGAAGCCACAGTGACCCGACGAGCTGCCGCCAAGATCCTTTCTCTCCAGAGACACCGCTACCAGAGACTACAGCCAACTCAGACGGAGAGTGAATATGCGGACTATGACACTGATGCTAAAGCAGATACCAGTGTTGTTTAGCATCAAAGTGGGGAATGTGGCAGAAAAACCCCATGTTAAGCTTCTGTACTTTGTAACTTCCGTGAATTCCTCCTGCCCTTTGCTCTTTGTCTCCCATATAATGTAGTTAGACCCCTGACTCCCACTCTTAGCTTCTGTAACTTTGCCTTGCTCTTTGTCTCCCATACATGTAGTTAGATAAGACTCCTGGCTTCCCTGCCCTGTCATGTAGGCAGGAAGCTCAGGGTTATTTAAGCCCTGGAAAGTTAGGGATTGGGGTTCAGAATTTGGGGTCTCTCTCTTTCTTCCCCACTGAGCCCGTGCGTAATAAAGAGTCGTGCTCAGTCATCTCCCTGCATGTGAGGTATTTTTCCGCAACACTATCATTACCAGGAAGCAAAATCTCAACAGATTGAGAAAATGCTCTGGAGAAGCTTATTTTATACATTAGAATTAAAGGATATATGTGTGTGTGTTGGGTGGGGGGTACGTGAAATTCATTGATGGTAGATTAGGGAAGCCGGAGGAAGCAAAGTGGGGGAAACCTCTGAGACTGGACGGAGAGTAGAATGGAAAGCCCTGGCCGGTGGCTCAGCTGGTGGAACGCTGTCCTGTGCGCCAAAGGTTGTGGGTTTGGTCCCAGGCAGGTGTGTATGAGAGGCGACTGATGGACTCTTCTCTTCCACATTAATGTTCCTCTCTCCTTCATTCTCTCTCCCTCCTTCTGTCTCTAAAATCAATGAAGATATCCTCCAGTGAGGATTTTTTTTTTAAAGAGTAAAATGGAGAGACACATACATCTTTTAATTGACGGGTACAGTATAGTTAACCTTTGCAGCACACAGAGATGGTGTGTGGGAACAAGATAACAACTAAGGATTCTGTGGTCTTGTGTTCTGGTGAGAGGCTGTGCGCTGAGGGTTCTGGAAAAAGAGGATTACTCTGACATTCCAAAGGTAATGTGAAAGAAAATAGACAGTCTCAGGGGAGGTAAGACTGACTTTTGTCAAGGAAGCTACAGGCCTAGGACATGTGTACCCACCATGACTTGCTTTAGTTAGGGACTTTTATGTTCGGATCATCCTAGTGGTTACTTTGGTCGCTGAATCTGTAAGACCAACCATGTAGCCCAGCGCCCACCCCCGCCCCCGGGATTGTCAGGTTTAGTGTGTGGCCCTTTTTTTTGTCCACAGTAACATTACATAAACTTCAGGTATACAATTTTATAACACATCATCTGTTTATTGCATGGTGTGCTCACCTCCCTTAGTCTAGTCTGCCTCCATCACCAAATATTCGACTTCCTTTACCGTCTTCATCCTCCCCCCATCGTGGATTAATTTTCTCCTGCTGTGTAACAGATTGCCACAACTCCCATGGGTTAGGAGTCCAGGCATCCTGGTCCTCTAGTACTAGAGTCTTACAAGGCGTCAGCCAGGCTGGATCCTCAGCTGCAGAATGGGCTGGGGGGAATCTGCTTCGCACCTAACTCAGTCGCAGGAAGTTAATCTCCTCGTCGTTGCAGGGCGGAGGGCTCCAGCTTTGGCAGGCTGTTGGCTGAGGATGCGGCTATTCCTAGAGGCCACATCAGTGCTTTTGCTATTTGGGCTTCCCCAACACGCTTGCTTACTTCATTAAGCCCACAGGACAGTCTGCAGTCTGTTAAGAAGTTTTATTAACATAAAATGATCGCAGGAGTAACATCCCACCAAACCAGAGACCCGGCTTCTCCGCCTCCCCGCCCCTCCCTCCATCCCTCCCGCGGGAGGCGGTGCCGGGCGCTGGACCCACCTCCTCTCCGCGACCCGGAGCACGCGCCGGAGGCGCTGCGGCCGGAGAGCAGCCATGGCGGACGTGTCCGAGAGGAAGGTGCAGCTGTTCGTGCTGTTGGCCTTCGCCTCCGGAGTGCTTGTGGGCTGGCAGGCGAACCGGCTGCGGAGGCGCTACCTGGACTGGAGGAAGCGGAGGCTGCAGGACAAGCTGGCGGTGACGCAGAAGAAGCTGGATCTGGCCTGACCCGGACGTCTGCACCGCCGGCCCACACGTGCCTGCGCCCGCGCCCTCTTGCCCGCCGGGGTCCTCCCGACGGAGTCCTCCCGCCGGAGCCGGGCGGGCCGCACGCTCCTCGCCTGCCGAGCCAGGCTCCTGCCGGAGTGTCGGTGAGCAGCACGCGGAGCGGCTGTCCGGGGAGGCTCTGGAGTGGGGCGGGCGGCAGGCGGCAGCTCGCGGGAGCCGGCTGGCCGCCACCAACGCCTGGAAAAGGAGGAAGCTTTGTTTCCCGGTAGTTTGCAGTGGTGTTCTAGTTCAGTTAAGTGCGTGTATTTTCTGGGAATTGCCACGTGCAATGTCGCCGCATTCAACTTAAAGTGCTAGTACTGGAAAGAAGGAAAAGGAAAAAGGAGGTCTGACCGAGGTGTCCCTGCCACCCTTTACCCCCTTCTCATTCTTGCCAGTGATTTCCTTGGTAGCACCGTAGTCTCCGCGTTGGTGTTTTGTAAACTCCAGTCTGAACCCCTGGGTTATTGGCAGCCTGACAAAGTGGAAAGGGCAATGGCTTGGAAGTCCCGTCTTGCACCTAGTCCTGGCTTCTTTTATGGGAGCTGTGCAAATGCTCGGGGTCTCAGTAACTATAATAGGATAATTTCAAGTTAATGATTGTGTATTTCTCATTTTTTTCTCTTTTCTGTTTTCAATAGCTTTTTGAAGATGGACATTGAGCACTGGACAGACATTACTTCTCCTTGCATTTATGAGTCGATTTTATTTAAAAAATAAAACTTTAAACATCTTTGAACTTTTTATTAAAAGGAAAAGAAATATACCAGCTATGCAGTTCCCTGCATCAGGAGAAGTGGATTTTCAAAAATTTGTAAGTGTCTCGAGCAGATACCTTGTTTCTTATGGAATCTATGCTAATTCCTTGGTACAATTGTGAAGCATAGTTGCCTTGGGCACTATTATGAATCCTTTGGGACACTTGTTTTACTGGACCTGATGAGGAACTTAATAGGCTGTGTAAAAATAACTGAGGTGATGGCGATGTATTTAAGGCATTTGTGCTTCTAGGAGTGACAACTTAATCTAAGTACAGAGTATGTTTTTATTGGCAAAAGTTTCATTGGTGTCATGGAATAGGCATGTGAAGGAGAAACCCTCTTGAATACAGCTTGGTGATAAATCCCAACTGTATCTAAAAATCAAGACCAAGTGACTAAGTCCCTGGTTATTTTTGGATCTGCATGAAGTGTTTTCTAGAACACCGCCCTTGTTCATTCCTGTAAAGATTAATTTTGTGTCTTAGCCAATGTCATGGAAACTCCATGTTAACAAGAAAATTTAGAAAAGTTGTTTCCACAGAAAGCTTTATTTTTTCCATTTTACTGGAGCCATTATGCTTTGTTACTTTCAACCTTAAGTTCATTCTGTGAATGCAATACTGAAGGACTGAAATGCTAGTTCTTACAGCTCTGTCCCATTTGGGCTGCAGTTTGCTAAAGTATCGCAGTCACCACTGCTCACTGAGGCTCCAGGAGTTGAGGGTCTTTGAGACGAGGTAGGTTTCTTGAGGCACATGGTGCTCCCCCAGACTGTTGGTTTATGCCCAGTTAAGCATCTAGGTTACAGCCAGTTGTGCCTGTTTGGGCCTGTTCATGTTCCATGTTCCTGGTGGATCTGATTGTTCCAGTATTGCTCCCTTTCCTATTAGTTATGTGTAGCCCGCTGACACACTCATCTCCCTCTCCTGTCTCACCTCAATGTTCTGTCATCCCTGCCCCTCTGGGCATGTGCTGCTCTTCCCCCCAACCCTCCAAGTCCTGTCTAGCTGCTTATGTGGTTTTCAGCCACACCATGGCACTCTTAATTGTTCCCTTGTTTTCTGCTTGCTGCCTCTTTACACCTACACCGTGGCTCTGTGTCCCCAGCTCCGTTGGTGGGCCGTTCCCGTTAACAGGGTCTCTGTCACTGTTTCTCCTCTAGCACTCTATTTCATGCCCTTCGTAAGTGTGGTGGTTTTTTCCTCCTAAAAATGCTGTCTCACTTGGAGATGTTGCTTTTCCCATGTTAGCTAAAATTGGCAATGAAGAGGTTGGGAGATGGGTTAGGATGCCAGTCATGTACCCTGGAAACGACATACTTCACTCATCAAAATACACGACCCCTCTTATCCCTGCCCCCAACCCCAACATTTTGATGTTGATGCCGTCCCAGGACTCACAGGGAATAAATGCTTATAACTCTGAATATGGTACAAGAACATACAAAATCAAAGCCATCTTTTGCATCCTTCTCATTGCTCATATGTATACTTACATGCTGGGGGTTTATTTATTTTTCCCAACACAGAGTCAAATTATATTCGTGGTCCTGTAACTTTTCCATTTCTATTATATGAAAATCTCTATAAATCAGATAGAGGATAATCTTTCCTCAATTTATTTATAGACATTTAAAATAAATAAGGATTTAGCCCTGGCTGCTGTGGCTCAGTGGATTGAGTGCTGGCTTGTGAAACAAAGGGTTGGTGGTTCGATTTCCCAGTGGGGCACATGCCTGGGTTTTGGGCCATGTCCCTAGCAGGGGGTGCACAACAGGCAAACACATGGATGTTTCTCTCCCTCTCTCCCTCCCTTCCCCTCTCTCTAAAAATAAAATCTTTAAAATAAATAAGGGTTTCATAAATGATGAATTGTCTTTAGTGCAATTTTTTTCTTTTTCTTACCTCTTACAAGATCACTTAGGAGTACTAATTTATCAGTACAACTTGAGGAAAATAGGCAGTATCTACTGGAACATAAAATGCCCTGTGGCCCAACACTGTGCACATATGTTCCTACTATGTACATATGTAAATAGCACTAGTTATAATAGCCATAAAAAACTACCCACATGCTCAGCAGCAGCAGAAGGGATGAGTCTGAGTATATCACACAGTGAAATACCAGGATGAACAAACTATAAGAACACAGTGATACAAGTGTGTATCAAGCATGTTGAGTGACAAGCCAGACAAACCACCTGGACACTGTACAATTCCACTGCACAGTTAAAAAAAAAAGTTTTTGCTTTTAGCACTTAGGGTAATGTTTACTTTTGATGTGTGTGTGGTGGTGGGGGTGGAGGTGGACAGGACCTAGGAGGGAAGGACTACTAGGGTGCTAGTAATGTTTTATATCCTAATCTGGGTGATGTTATGTGGGGGTGTGTTCAGTGTGAAAATTCAGTGAGGTGGACATTTGTCACTTTATGATATACTTGAAGATAAAAACTGCACATGAATAGCATGGCAATTGGGCATGTGGAGTCAAGTTATGTATGGTACTGGAGAACACTTATTTATATTAGGGTGGTTCATCATTTGAAAAGTGAGCTCAGATCATTCTTACTCAGTGTTGTGGAAAGAGTTTGGGAATTGGATTTATAGGATCCAGTCCCACTTGGGGGAAATGTTATTACAATCTGAGAGTAGATGTAAAATTCGGATCGTAATTATTTGCTCACAGGCTTGCTGTAGGACAGAATCACCATCCTCACAGAACTGCAAATAGAATGAAATGAAACTTAAGCAATACCCCCAATTGCAAAGAACTAATAACTGCCTCTTGAAAACAGACTATGCAGCAGAACCGTGTATTCCATGAGGGCCATTGAGGAAAGCTATCCTTGCAGTAAGTTTAAGTTTAAGATGCTTACATGGTATCTTAAGCAAAACTGGCATCAGAAAATCAGTGGCGTAACAGAGGGATCCAGCAGGCATGTGGCAATAGTGCAGTACTGTGGGTCGTGCAGTTTTGGAGACCGTGGGAATCCCCTCACCTCCACTCCCGGCCTTCGGGTTGGCCAGGAAAAAATGACCACCTGCGCTGGGCGCCTGACAGGTCCTGGCCTGCAATGGCAGGGGTAAGTTATAGAGCACCACGGCCGGCAATTTTTATGCTAGCTCGCGAGTGTGAGGCTTGAGGAGGACGCGTGCTGATGACGTCACCCAGCAATGTCACTGTGAGGTCCGGGAGGTGGTTTCCTTGACGACCAGCTCGTGCCACCAGCAGAAGCGAGGAGATGCTGGCGTGGCGGCCTCGCAATTCCCTGCAGTCCTTGCAGCGCCAGGGTCGGGAGCTGAAGCAGCAGGTACGTCTGGCTGTACTCGGAACCTGAGCCGCGGGGCGGCCCGGCTCCGGCGGGGCCAAAGCTGGCTGTCCGAATCCTGGGAGCAGCCCAGATCCGCGGGCAACACTCCCAGCCATAACGCTGGCATCACAGCATCCCTCACCAAACCCAGGTTCTGACTCCTCTTGCTCCCAACCCGACAACCTCCTGAAGCAGTGACGTTCGACTGAGCACCCTCAGCCTAACATTTCCCTCTCCGAACCTGACGCCTCCTTACCCACCTCAACTGGGAATCTGACCTTTTAACAGTAACCGTTTCCAGTCTTCTCTGCGCCCACCACCACTCTGCGGTCTCTAGACTCCTGTCCCTCCGGCCTTCCTCCAATGGAGGCTGTTAGTGCGTCGCTGAACTCAAGCAAACTGGGAATAGTCAAAGAGTAACGTGTAAGAAGAACAAAGGACTTGAACTAAAGGAGAAATGCAAGTAATTAAGATACATGAGAAAAGTTAACTTCAAAGATAGTCAAGCAATTGCAAAGGAAAGATACTACCATCCTTTAAAAAATCACAGCCCTCAGTACTGGGGAGGCTGGTGGAATAGGCACTGCATGCACTGCTGTGGTCTGTAAGGTACAGCAGCTCTGCGAAGCAGTTGGACGAGATGTAGCAAACTTCCACGTTCCTAGGCTGGGTGATTACATTTCCAGGACTTTACTGTACATATTTTTTTAAATTGGGACAGATAATACATAAAAGTGTTCATCACAGTATTAGTCATCACAGAAAAGACTGGATACAACTTAAATGATCAGTAATGGAGAATGGATAAGTAACTTGGGAGGGGCTATAGTACTGTGATTAAAATTTTGTTAGAGGTTTTAATGTATTAGGAAAACTGATAAAATACCAGTTTAGAAAACCATAAATTTGAATATACAGTATTTCAATAAAATTTTGTTAGAGATTTTAATGTACTAGGGAAACTATTTGTGATAAAATATCAGTTTAGAAAAACGTAAATTTGAATATACAGTATTTCAATAAGATGTAGATATATGTATACACATATGGAGGAAACATGCTAGAATGGTAACTGGTAGCATGCTCATGATTATTATGTTTCCAAACATTTTGATATTTTCATGATTTTGAATACCAAATGTAAATTACCTAAAAAAATAAAAAAGTGAATTGTTTATTTTCTGAAATTCCTATTTTACTTTGCTAATTTAACTTTTTTTTTCCATTTCATCTGTTACCAAGTGTTGTTTCCACTAAATAAGATGATTTTATAATCTATGGCAGACAAGAGATTTATTGAGTGTTCATATGTTATCCAGTTTGGGACTCTCATTTAAAAAGTACCGAAGATTTGATGGATAAATATTTCTTTTTTTTTTAAATTAATTAATTAATTTATTTTTAGAGAGGGAAGGGAGGGAGAAAGAGAGAAACATCGATGTGTGGTTGCTGGGGGCCATGGCCTGCAACCCAGGCATGTGCCCTGAATGGGAATCGAACCTGCGATGCTTTGGTTCGAAGCCTGCACTCAATCCACTGAGCTATGCCAGGCAGGGCTGGATAAATATTTCTTAAGTAACTTTACTGGGATTATAGTGGTGCAACAAAAACACAATAATCTTCTGGTAAAACTAAAACTTCGTGAGTCGTTGACTTAAGATGAGCTTTGGCTAGATGTTTAATATGGTTCTGTATCTAATTATAATTTAGTGGAACATTCAGAGAATCAGGAAAAGTTTGAGGTGTAAACTACCAAAATTGTTATTAAAGCAAAGATGAAACAAAACAAACTATTGACAAGGATTGTTCCACCTGGAGAATTAGCTCCGGAGGCTCGGATCCCCTGGGTGCCTAGGAAGGGCTCTTCAATAGTGTGTGCTCATTCTTCTCTGTCCCCACAGAGGGCACCCAAAGTGAAACACAGAACAGATTTCAACGTGGTGTCCAGGGGACAAGAGCACAACTGGTTCATGCCTGAGATGATGACTGTCACCAGGTGTATGTGTGTTGTAATAACACTCAGACAGATGAAAAATAGCAAGAGTAGATTCCCTGGCTGGTGTAGCTCAGTGGATTGGGCTCGGGCTGTGAACCAAAGGGTCGCTGGTTTGATTCCCAGTCAGGGCACATGCCTGGGTTGTGGGCCAGGTCCCCAGTGGGGGCCATGTGAGAGGCAACTGCACGTTGATGTTTCTCTCCATCTCTTTCTCCCTTCCTTCCCCTCTCTCTAAATAAATAAACAAAAAATCCTAAAAAAAAGAGCAGTGAATTTAAAAAAAGTAAGCTTAAAAAAATAGCAAGAGTAGAGAAGCTAGTGGACTTTTATTTCTCTTCATCTACCGTGTCTTCACATCATTTAAAGAAAAGAACCCAACAGAAGTAATTGGCTGTGTTTTGGATCCATTGACAAAGTTACATGTAGTGTTTGGAAAACATGAAGTCAAGGTGTAAGACCTAAGAGTGAGGACAAACGTGGTATATTCCTACAGTGAATACTAAGCAATTAGGAACAAACTAATGATACACAACAAATAATATAGAATTATCTCAAAAATATGTTGTGTGAAAGGATCACACAAAAGGATACAGCCCTGACCTGTGTGGCTCAGTTGGTTGGGCATTGTCCTGCAAAGTGAAAGGTTGCTTGTTTGATTCCTGGTCAGGGCACATGCCTGGGTTGTGGGCTCATACAAGAGAAAACCGATAGATGTTTCTTGAATGGATGTTTCCCTCTTTTTTCTCATCCCTTTCTCTCTCTCTGGAAAATAAGTGTGTGTGTGTGTGTGTGTGTAAACTTATTAGTTATATTAAGTAAATATATATATATATATATACGTATATGTATGTATATATATATTTAAAAGTACATACTTCCTGGGAACATTCTGGGGTAATGATACTTTTCTGTATGTTGATGGGATTGGGTCACATGGGTGTATACAGATGCTTATTTAAGATTTGTACATTTCATTGTATGTAAGTTTTACATCAAAAATCAAACTCTAGTTTATGATACCCATGGTGTATTATTTAGGGGAAATTTATTGATGATTGCAGTTTACTTTGAAATGCATAAAAAATAAGACAGACCGATGAATAGATGGATCAAACAAAAGGGTGTAAATATAGTAAAATGTTAATAGTAGAATCTAGCTGGTGGGTATATGGGTGTTCACTGTGAAATTCTTCCCATTTTATTGTATGTGTTCATCACAAAGTATTGGGAAAAGATTACAATTTTATTTCCAAGATTATATTGTATTTGAGGATATGATATTTTAAACAATTTCTGTTTATTGTAGGTTGATAGTTTGCTTTCTGAGAGTCGATCAAAAGGAGCTCTAGAAGCCAGTAAAAGACGAGATATTTACCAAAGGTAAAGCATACTAAATTTCCTAAGTTTTCCAGAAACTGTTTTGTACTTCAATGAGCTGTGTTTATAGCGTAGAAACTGTTTGAGGCAATTTCTTTTGTTATTTTTATTAGTACAATTTTTAAAAGGATAAAATAATAATGAGAAATAATACTGAGGTAACAATGAAATTTTTCAAAATGTATTTTAATATATTACTTGCAACTATATCTATAAAGTCTAAATATTGGAATGATAAGGTTAAATAGAGAATTACAAATGTTAAAAAGAGACAATTTATTTTGTACTCCTATAAACCAAACAGTGTGGTCCTCACTGTAAAAACTTTTTCTTAATTTTCACAGTAACACCATGAGAAAATTAAAGTTCACAGTGGTTAGTTACTTTGTCTAGCATTATTTTGCTATATGACATATTTGTCTGACTGTACTTTTCTATAAGACACTGAAGTAGGAAGACAAGATGTTTTAAGTTTGCTAAGGAATGCAGGATTCAGTCCAGCAAGAGAAGGAACGTCACTGAGGTTGCGGTGGAGATGCAGGCCTTGGTCCATGTGAGTCCAGTGGGAGAATTACATCATGGTATAACTTGGATCTCGGAGAAACCTCTCTAAACCTGAAGGCTGTACACTTGCTTTTGTGATAGCAGCTACACAGAACTGCTCAGAGTGAACAGTGGTGGTTTAGGCCGGATTACGGTAGGGTCCGTGGCCTGTGTAGCCCCAGATCCTGTGCCCTGGTCAGAAACCTGTCTATTAACAATTTCTGAGGTAGGAAAACTGATCTCTTGGTGGATGTTTGTGTGTGTGTATTTTTTTTTTGAGAATTTTTATGTGTTTATTTGAAGCAAACTGAAGACAATGCTGAGAACCAATGCTCCTGGTGGATAAGTGTTTTTGTTTTCTTTTGACTTTCGTTTTTTAAATCACTGGAAGAGTTTAAAGTTAAATAGAGTTTAAAATTATATAGTCATGATGGAATACATTAAATTAGATTATTAATACTTTTGTATTAAGTTTAGGACATCATTAAGATAATCTGTGTGTTGGGGGTATTTAAAGAGCTTATAACATTCAAAAGAACATGAGAGTCATTCTACTAGTTTAAATAATTCATAAGAATTATTTGAAAAATATTTACTTAAGTCAGTCATTCAAAGTGCTTAAAAGCAAAATTAAGTTTATATGAATTTTAAAATGTCTAAAGGAATTTAACTACATTTGTTAGTAGGATTGATTTTTTTAAAGGAATTTATGTCAAGTGGAATTAATTAAACAATAATGAAAGAAAAATGCGGGTGATTTTACTTGCTTTACTAGATTTTACCTTTTTAAGTATATTTTATTGATTAGGCTATTATGGTTTTCCCAATTTTTTCCCTGTTTATCCTCTCTCCACCCTGCACCCCCAACCCTCCAGGTCCCTCTCTTCACTTAGTTCTGTCCATGGGTTGTACATAGAAGTTCTTTGACTTCTCTGTTTTCTATACCATTCTTAAATTCTCCTCTGGTATTTTATGCCTACCAATTATGCTTCTTCCCTGTACCTTTCCCCCTCATTCCATCTCCCACCCCCTCCCCACTGATAACCCCCATGTGATGTCCGTTTCTCTTGATTCTGTTCCTGTTCTAGTTGTTTGCTTAGTTGTTGTTTTCACTTTTTTTTAGGTTCAGTTATTGATAGTTATGAGTTTGTTGTCATCTTACTGTTCAGAGTTTTGATCGTCTTATGTTTCTGAGATAAATCCCTTTAACATTTCATATAATTAGGGCTTGGTACTGATGAACTCCTTTAACTTGACCTTTTCTGGGAAGCACTTTATCTGCCCTCCCATTCCAAATGGAAGCTTTTCTGGTTAGAGTAATCTTGGGTGTAGGTCCTTGCCTTTCATGACTTGGAATACTTCTTTCCAGCCCCTTCTTGCTTATAAGGTTTCTTTAGAGAAATCAGCTGATAGTGGTATGGGAACTTCTTTGTAGGTAACTCTCTCCTTTCCTCTTGCTGTTTTTAAGATTCTCTCTTTATCTTTAATTTTGGGTAATTTAATGATGATGTGCCTTGGTGTGTTCCTCCTTGGGTCCAATTTCTTTGGGACTCTTTGAACTTCCTGGATTTCCTGGAAGTCTATTTCCTTTGCCAAATTGGGGCATTTTCTTTCATTATTTGTTCAACTAAGTTTTCAATTTCTTGCTCTTCCTCTTCTCCTTCTGGCACCCCTATGATCCAGATGTTGGAATGTTTAAAACTGTCCCAGAGGTTTCTAAGCTTCTTTATTTTATTTTTTTTGAATTCTTGTTTCTTCATTCTGCTCCAGTTGAATGTTTATTTCTTTTTTTTTGTTCCAAATTGTTGATTTGATTCCCAGTTTCCTTCCCTTCACTGTTGGTTCCCTGTATATTTTTCTTTATTTCATTTTGTATAGCCTTCATTTCTTCCTTTATTTTGTGGCCATACTCATCATTTCTGTGAGTATCCTGCTTACCAGTGTTTTGAACTCTTCATCAGATAGGTTGGCTATCTCCTTGTCACTGAGGTCTTTTTCTGGAGTTTTGATCTGTTCTTTCATTTGGGCCAATTTTTTTTTTTTTGTCTCGGTGCACCTGTTATATGGTAAGGGGCAGGGCCTTTGCTATTGGCCAGGGTGGGGCAACCCCCTTTGCAGCTTTGGGGCTGTATGTGGGGGAGGGGTCCAAGAGGAACATTGTTGCTTTCTCAGCTTTCTCTCTGCTTTCAGTCACTTCCCCCACTACCCACAAGTGAATTGTACCTTTCTGGTGCTGATTTCCTGGTGGGTAGGTTTGTGTATGTTCTAGAACCCTGTGTGTCTCTCCAGCAAACTCTCCTGTGAGGCTGAGAGTTACTCCCACTAGTGCAACCCCCACAAATTTTTATAGCTAGAGGTTTTGAGCGTTTATTTCCCTGAGCTGGAAGTCTGGGTTGTGTCGTCTCTCTTGCTTCCCAGTTGTTCTTCCTGGTCTATCTGCACGCAAATGTGGGACTGCCTGGTCCTCCAGCAGCCACCTCACCGCACGTCCTTTCTGCCCTGGGTGCCTGTCTCCTCCCCTCCTACCAGTCTGGTCGAGTGTTTCTTCTTTAACTCCTTGATTGTCAGACTTCCATACAGTTCAATTTTCTGGAAGTTCTGATTGTTTTTTGTTTTTAAATTGGTGGTTGTCTTTTTGGTTGTGTGAGGAAGTGAAGTATATCTACGTACACCTCCATCTTGGCAGGAAGTGTGTTCACCTTTTAGAACCACCTCCTTTTCTCCATCTGGAGGGAGTGTGGTTCTGAGGCTCTAATGAGGTGATGCCTGTAAACTATTTAGAATTCTGCTTGGGGCTCAATACCTTTGAGCCGTTATCATCATTCTTAGAGTGTCCTCTTGGCTAGGTCCTAGTTTTGTGGATTTTAGAGTGGGAGAAGCATTTCAAGTCAAGTGCTTTCTTTATTTCAGAGTCAGGGCACTGACGCCCAGAGTCACTGAAGCTTGCTGAGCTTTGGTTATCACATCTGTGTACCTTAGAGCTGGACTGTGAGGATCCTGAACTAATGGGTGGAAAAGCATTTACATGTGGCTTTTTAAACATGAGCCATACAGTCACTAACTGCCTTGCCTGTTTAAAGACTTACATATGATTTTACAACATAACTTTCTGGTTTTGACAATAGAAAAATCAGTTTTTTTTCTCTCTTTTTTTAAAATTTAGATGTATCCAATTAAAACAGGCAATCGATGAAAATAAAAATGCTCTTCAAAAATTAAACAAAGTAAGTATTATGGTTAATCATATTAGAGAAAATCTGTTTTCACAAGTATTTTCAAGGAGTGGGAATTCATTAGAGTGGGGAATTCTGGGTCTGTATCAGTGATGATGTCTGACTGCTCAGTGCTGACTCCCTGACAGATTTACTGAGTGTGAGCTTGGGAGCAGGAAAGCCCGGGCTCCAAATGCTGACAAAAGTGCAGCTGTAATACACTCAGTCAGCACTGAGGACTCAGAAATTCCAGGAAGAAGTTATTTTTATTTTTGCATTGTGTAAGTTTTATAGTTCAGGATTGTTTTAATTTGCATTACTTGTGGGAGAGAGGGAGGGTGGGGGGAAGGAGGGAGACACACACACATACACACACCGCAGTGGGTATAACCTGCCCTGAGGGAAAGTGGTAAAGAAGCCATTTATGTCAAGGGCAGCTGTGATGTTAGTGACTCTACTGTGCAGAAACAGGGGGAACTAGAACTTACTCTTGGCAGTCAGTCCCTTCAGGAGTTCTTTGAATGTGAGCCTCAGCTTCAGGTAGGTGCCAGGGCCAGACACAAGCATTTCAAGTAGAAGGCTGAAAGTCACATCCAAGGTATGACTGCAGCTGAGACAAGTGTCCCTGAGTGTCACTTCTGAATTTCTACAGTAACACAGAATTCTTTAATTTAGGAGGCAGACTGATGCTACATTTGAAAACTACCCCTGTTTCACCAGTGAGGGAATAGGCTCCCAGCGGTGGCACAGTTTTCCCAAAAAGTGGCAGCACTGGGGTTGAAGCCTATCTTTACAACCAAAGTCACTCTCTGCCTGGAATGTAGCCCTTACCAAGTACACCTATAATTAGATGGTCTGTGATACCTAGCAAGGGAACACAACAAAACACAAGTCATAATTTTGTTTTTCATTTGGTTTACTTTCCATCCTAATCATCTGCATTTCTTTTCATCTTATTTCTCTAAGGGAGACCTAGACTCATACTGAAATTTACTTTGTCTTCCACCACATATTGGAGTTTTTTTCCCTTTTAAAAAATATACAGGAAACAAATTTTTCAGTAAAATGGACTTATATTCTCTCCTAGGCTGATGAACCTGCACCTGTCGGAAACTATCATCAGAAAAAGCAGGAGGAGCTCAGTCTCTTGGATAAGCTGACTCACCAACTGCAGGAACTTGCCATGTCCATGAGTAGAGAAAATAGACCCGAGTATGCTTCTTCCCTTCTTTCTTTCAGATAGTATGTCACCAGCAGTTTTAATGTTTCATTCAGGATACAGACACATGGCCCTAACAGAATAATCAATCAGCATTGGTTTACTGAGTACGGTAGAAAGTGTGAGAGCCCAGGAGAGATGTAAAGGACCTCAGTCTTGGTTGGTTAATATTCAGTGACTTCAGACAGCTGTTTTGATTATTGGTCCAGATTTTATAGCTGTTTCTGGTCAGAAGGTTAAGTCTGATACCAGCTACTCAGTAGTGGAAATTCTAGAGTCCTTGCACCTAGATTCTTAACATTTTCCCAGGATATAGTATAAAAATAAGGATATAGCATTGAAGAGTCTGAATAGTTGATATTTTCCTTTCTGCTTTCCACAAATTGGGTTTGTGTGTAACATCAGTATTTCTTTCTATTTTGCAAAGGCAAAGTAGAAAACATCCATTCCAGCAGAAAAACAGTGCATGTTTCTGCCTCTAGTTTTTAAAGAATGTTTGTGAAAGGAGGAGATATGTAAGTAGATGATCCAAATAATTTTCTTCTTACATATGAACAGTGATATTAAATAACATCTTTATTTTCATACATTTTCACATGTTTTTCTATTTACCTCTTCAGATCTCTGCTTGTTTCCCTAATTAGGTGATAAATTACCTGAGAGAATATTATCACAGTTATGACTTTCCTTCTTTGCATGTCTCATAGGGATCTTACACTCTCTGCTTTACATCTTTGTAGGGACACTACACAGCATTTTAGTAGTACGTTTGTGGGCCATTTTGAATGGCCAGATTACCAACAAAAAGCACAAAAATTCAAAATCCATGGCACTAAATGCACTACAAAAACGATGCTCGTTTATAGTATGAGAGCTGGGGAAAAAGGCAGAATGTCGCCTTGTTCAACCTCAGCTGTGAGCATGTACATTGGGCAACTCAAATTTTTTGCTGCTTACGCACATTCATGAATGACCACAAAAGAACTGTGTTGATTTGGGGGTTACTGGTAAGTTTCAGTGAGTAGATGAATTTACAAATATGAAATCTGCAAATAATGATGACTGATTCTAAGAAGTAGATATGTGACAACAGAGGCACAGGAGTAGCTAAAATGGCTGGCAGGGTACATGGAATGATATCTTAAAGTTCTTTCATTTTTGGTGTAATGTAATATTAATGCAGATTAGACTATGATAAGGGATGCATATTGTAATATCTACAGCATTACTACCAAATAAGATAAGGAAGTAGCTTTAAAAAGCCTACATAAATGATAAAAAGAAATGGTAAGAATGACTCCGTTTTAATTTAAAAAATTTTTAATTTTTCTATTATAGTTGACATACATTGTTATATTAGTTTCAGGTGTACACTCCAGTGATTAGACATTACATGTCTTACTAAGTGATCATCCTGATAAATCTCATACCCTTTGACACCATACCTACTTATTAGAATATTACTGACTTTATTCCTGAAGCTGTAGTTTACATCCCCACGACTATTCTGTAACAACCAATTTGTACTTCCTACTCCCTTCACCTTTTTCACCCATCCCCCCATCTCCCCTCCCATCTGGCAACTGTCAAAATGTTCTCTGTATGAGTCCGTTTTTGTTCTGCTTTTCATTTTGTTTTTAGATTCAATTGTTGATAGGTATGTATTTATTGCCATTTTACTATTCATATTTTTAATCTTTTTTTCTTCTTAAAAAAGGCCCTTTAACATTTCATATAATAATGAGATAGCTTTGCTGGGTAGAGTAATCTCGACTGTAGGTCTCTGCTTGTCATTGCTTTGAATATTTCTTGCCAATCCCTTCTGGCCTTTTGAGTAATCAGCTGACAGTCTTATGGGAGCTCCCTTGTAGGTAACTGTCTTTCTCTTCCTGCTTTTAAAATTCTCTTTTTGCCTTTAACCTTTGACATTTTAATTATGATATTTGTCTTTGGTGTGGGCCTCTTTGGGTTCATCTTGTTTTGGATTCTCTGCCCTTCCTAGACTTGTATGTGTATTTCCTTCACCAAGTTAGGGAAGTTTTCCATTATTTTTTCAACTAGGTTTTCAATTTCTTGCTCTCTCTCTTCTCCTTCTGGCACCCCCATGATATGAACACTGGTATGCTTGAAGTAATCTCAGAGACTCCTTACACTTTCCTCATTTTTTTTTTGGATTCTTTTTACTTTTTGCTGTTTTGATTTGGTGTTTTCTGCTTACTTACCTTTCTAATCTCTGATTGGATACTCTGCTTCATCTATTTTACTGTTGATTCCCTGTAATTCGTTCTTCATTTCAGTTAATGTATTCTTCATTTGCGACTGGTTCATTTTTATTTTTTCTAGCTCAACTTTTATGTTTCTTGTCTCTTTGTTGAAGTTCTCATTAAGTTCATTAATTCTTTCCCTAAGTTCACAGAGCATCCTTATAACCAGTATTTTGAACTCTGCATCTAGTAGATTGCTTGTCTCCAATTTGTTTAGTTTTTTTTTTGTTTATTGGTTTAATCCATGTCAAATGTAGTTTACAAAGTGAAAGGACTAGTACCTTTGTATAGAATATATAGACATAGCATCACACCATGGGGCCAGGGGAGGAGCAGGGAGACAGCACTTTTCCCTGGGAACAGCAGCTCTACCCCAAGAACAGTTCCGAGCAGAAGGCTAGGCGGAGGAGCACTCTCATCCAGCCCCAATCTCAGCCTCTGCTGTAGCTCAGTTCCCGCTTCTGTGTCTCTTCCCTCCCTAATTCCTTATAAAGAACCCCAGGAGCTAAGACTAAGGAGAGGATCATGTCCCTTGAGGCATATATTTATACACCACTGAATACTGAGCACATGGTAGAGGGAAGGGACACCATGGGAGAGGCAGAGGCAGGCATCCCAAGAGGTGGATGGGCTGAGCTCTCATCCAGCCCTGAAGGAGGCACTGCTTCCAGGTATTCTTAAAAGGAGAAGAAAAATCATACAACCAAAGGGGAGAGGAGTGGGGAGGGGGAGAAGTTATCCCATTTATACACAACATTGTAAACATACATGATCTGTATTACATGTGCTTCAGTCTGGTGTTTGCATGTCTGTCTGTCAGTCAGTCTGGGGGTGGGATCTCAGGAGTCTTGCCCCGCTACCCTCCTCACCTACACCTACCTGCCTGCCCCACCTGGGGAACAACCTGGATTAATTATGGTCCCCAGTTTTGATGGGAGCCAGCAGACAGGGCCTGGGCCTCAGCCTCCACTCTGGCTCCAGAGACCTGCATGTGTGTATATGTGTGCACACACATTTCTGTATAAGGATAGGGTCACATCACAGAGGCAGGCAGGTGAGATTGATTGAGACAAAGCCTGCCTGAGGTGGCTAGCTGACAAGTAGATTCTCTGCAGGTCTCAGGGCCCTTGATAGTGTATCATTGAGGGCAGAGCTTCTTGGCACCCAGGATCCCCAGCCAGCATTCCTCGCAGTGCACATGCCAACACTGGATAGACATTAGGGGCACTGAGTATTAGCCCATGCAGATGAGACATTTGTAGTTGTCCCCAAGGGTTAGCTGCCATTCAAGTTCCCTGACCCGAGCCTCCAGGGCTTCAAATGTGGTCCTAACTAAATCTTCGGTTATTTTATCCATATTGCTGTTCTTGCAGGTCTTCTGCATGGCTTCTGCTTGCTGCTCTCCCCGTTGCTGGTAGATGGCATCTCATCACTGGCCCATTTAGAGAACTGAGGTGTGATGTGTGTGCTAGGAGGGCCACCATTTAGGACTGCTCCAGAGTGCCTCTCTGTCACTGGCTTCACCAGGCTCCTTGCTTGTGCAGGGGATGATGTCAGCTTCTGTGTATTGTGGTTTCCCATACTCCAGAGTGTCATCCCCATCCACATCCAAGTCAGCATCACTGTCTGGATTTTCTTCGCTGCTGCACGTGATGAAGTCAGAGCCTTGGAAACTGTCTCCCAGGAGAGTGGTGGCCCATATCCGCCTCTGTCTGCACCACTCATACTCCTCAAGTGGTTGTTGTTCTCATGCTCCATGTCCACTGCATCATCCTCAGCCATGCAGGAGCCTTCTCTCCTAGAAAGGCAGCGTTCCACATGCCTACTCATGTCCTGCTCTGATCCAACAGAGCAGGGGGCGGTTGCACTGGGGACATACCTCCCCTTAACCTTGCTGCCTTCATATCATTTTCCCAATGTGAGCATTTAGTTAGGTCTGCTGGTTGGCTCACACTCGCAGGAAGGTTTCCTCCCTCCCTCTGTACCCCGTGCTCCACCGACCACTCCAGGCCCTCAGCATAGCTGCAGGGAACTGCTGTAATGGGATGACTCGCCATGTCATCCCAGCCCAGGCTTCTGACACTCTGGGCCCCTTGAATGGCCAGCCAGCAAGGGCAGCATTGGGGGCAGATTCCCCACTGCTTAGTTGCTTTTCTGGGATTTTGTTCTGTTCTTTTATTTGGGTCATGTTTCTTTGTCTCCTCATTTTGGCAGCCTCCCTGTGTTTGTTTGTTTGTACAGTTATACCTCGGTACTCATCAGCTTCAGAACCTGTCATATCCTCTTCTTATCTCATTTTGAGAAGAAAAAAGTGTTTCAGCACTTGGCACTTGCTTGGGACTTGTCACACTTGCTAGAACTTGTATGAATCATAACAGCCCCACAAGAGAAAATGCTTCATCGTTTGGTGCTTGTCGATTTTGGCACTTGTCATGAGTTCCAGAATGAATTAATGATGGGTACTGAGGTACCACTGTATTAGATAGAGCTGATATGCCCTCTGGGCTTGGTAGAATGGCCTTATGTAGAAGGTCTTCTGTAGGGTCCAGTGGCACAATAGGTTCCTGATTACCCAAGTTGGGCCTTGAAATGCACCCACACCCCGTGTTGGCTGTATACACCCTCCTTCTGTAGTTGAGCCTTGATTGCTGTTGTCATGTCAGTTAGGCTGATCAGCTGCAAGGGCTAGCTCTGACCACTGACCACCAATCTCTGACCACTGTGGAGGATCAGCTGTGCAGGGGCACATGCCGCAAAGCAAGACATGCTTCACTATGTCTCTGGTGCCCTCTGAGTACACCCCTTGAGTGTGTTACTTACAGACTTGGTTGAGTGGTCCTTCAACATGGTCTGAAACTGTTTATGGGTGTTCTGGCTCTGGACCTCTTGGGTAGTGCAGGCCAAGGTCAGCCATCACTTGTGTTCTGCCTGGGACTACCCAGCATGAACTACAAAGTTATCTGCAGAGGGTGCTACTTGTGTTGGGCTTGGAGGTGCTCAGGCAAGGCCAAGATGTGAACAAAGGCCAGCTGCTGCCAGTGCCAAGCATGGGGCCATTTAGTGAGAGGTATGGGGAACGCTGAGGCCAGATGCTGATTTTTTGAGAGATTTTAAGAAAATCTAAAGCATGAGCCAAGACAGGTCGTTCATATGGAAATGCAACTGGAAACAGCTTGGGTGGGCCTGAAAGCTGGGTGGGGCAGGGCCTTGCGGAATCACCAGGGCAGGGCAAACAGTGTGAGCCAGGTTTATGGATACTGAGATATGATGCCAGCCTGCTGCTCTCTGTGGGGAGGGCTCATCAAAGGAACAATGGCTTCTGCCAGCAGTCTGTCTGGGAGAAAGCTTCCCCCTCAGCTCTCGCCATGGTGCCAGATAATTCAGCTCTCGCCATGGTGCCAGATAATTCAGCTCCTCCCCATCTGCCCCTGCCTGGTGCCTTTCAAACTGCTGGAGCTCAGAGGGAGTGAGTCTGAGTACGTCTGCTCATGGACCCTTTAACCCTGCAGAGATCATGGTCAAAAAAATTACAGTGTAGGTCACATGTATCTGAAAGAGACATTCATTACTAGTATGTGCTAAAATGTGACCCCCCCCGCAAATCTATGTTTATTTATATAATGAAATACATGATTTTTATTTGCAGTTACAATGTAGAAATTATTAAACAAAGAAATATAAAAATAGAGAATAAAAATTTTTCTTCTCAAATAACAGAAACATGGTTGTTGCTAAAAATTACAACCAAAAAATGTCTTTAACATTAATTAATCAGAAGCTTCAATAGTTGGCTTTACAAAATGTTTTTAACCGTCATCGCAAACAATACTGCTGTGCTCAAGGAAGAAGTACTTTCCACAACACTTGCAGAAATATTTTGATAAGCAACTCATTTTGGATGCATAGCACCTAACACATCTTTTCCTGTTCGCTGAGGGAGTCTCATCTATGTTGTCATTAGAATTTCCATTTGTGTTTGAAATTGATAAAGTTCCAGGTGTAAAAGCTTATTCACACCTGGATAGATTTCCGAATGCCTATTTATTTGTTCTGACACTGCATTATAAGATTTCTAATAAATATTCTGTGCCTGATTTTTACGTTACTGTTCAGCATATGAATAGTCTGAGCCTTCATTCCTGCAGTATTCAAAATTGTGTAGAATATAATCATAGGCATCTTTTCGTGTTCCTGGCCACATTATATGTATCTATCATTGGGTCCACAGTGTCAACTCCTGATTTCATTTGGTTGTAATAGTCTATTATACCAGGCTTTTGTGAATCTAAATTCATGGTGTCATCAAAATGCATACTTGAAACAAAAATTAACTTTTTTCCCTTTTTGGGTATATGAGATACAAGTTTGCAATCTGCACTGAAAGGAAATAAGTTGGATTCTTTCAGCCTGTTTTTCAAAGACACAAATTCAGGGGGTAGTTGGGATTCATTCTTACAAACAGCACCTATATGTGAAAGTTGCTTCTCTTTCAAGTCAGAGATAAGATTTATATCTGAATCAGTTATCTGCTGTACCTTTATGACCTGATGAGTATATGGGTTCTTCGATTCTCTTGGTTACGTCTGCAGGTTTATTACTAATCAAGTAAGGACCTTCAGGCTGCTTACCAGCATTTATTTCAAGATTTCCTGTGTAATATACTTTTGAATTGACCATAGCAAAAATTTTTGTGCCATGTTTACTGGGCTTGGATGGAATATATTGTCTAAACCCACATTTGCCTCTAAATCCAGGTAACATTTCATCTGTTGTTACATTCTGTCCCATAGAGTAATATAATTTACAATTTTCTACAAATGCTTAGAAAATGTCTTTCACAGCCACTAATTTGTCCACTTTCAAGTGTTCTAAGTGGGTCAGTTTGTCATCAAACCTGATACAATTATGAATAAACCCAAATGGCGGTACAGATACCATAAGTCTAACAAGTTCAATCCCACTACCATCTGTAGCCCATGAATCCTGCAAATTTAGACAATTGTTGCAATGTAAACTAGCTAGGTATGAGAGGCCTAAAAATGCTTTCAATCTGGTTTTGTCTATTTAGCATTTCTTTCTCATGAAAACTGGCTTCATATATAATCAATGTATTTATTTGTATATAAGATTAGATCTTATTATATTTTGTGATAAAGCAGTTCAAGTTTCAAGTTCTATCTTGGCATTTTTTTGCATTTGGCTGAACTAATGGAAGTTGACACAAAATATTCTGTGGCTGTTTTCTAATTTGTCTTCTTAACTGGATTTTTCCTCCATCCTTTACCCTTTCCAAAAAGTTCTCTTCATTCATGTCTAACTTATCTTTCCTTTCTTCACTAGAAATATCTTACTCAGTATCCAGATCTTCTGAATGAACTTCCACTTAATCGTCTTCTAAATCACTTTCATTTTCACATTTTACTCTCTATCATTCTCATCATCAGACTCAAGTAGCATTTGCTGCAGTTCTTCAACATCTCTCGGATTATTGAATTGATATATTTTTCCAGCCATTTTCAATGAAAAAAACACCACAACACTGACTTCAAAGTTCATAAAAAACAAACAAACAAACAACTACACCAACACTGACTTGGAGTTTGCAGTATCTCAAGTACAATTCGCTGTAGAATATCACACATCTTTACGAAACATGTGTTATAACTAAACTGACGACTTAAACATTATGGCTTAACATTAGTCAAGTACAAATGCATAGCTAGTCATGACCTTGAACCTATGCACCTGATATATGTAGTAATATTTAAGAAAAGAGTTTGTATCTCTCAGATCAGCTGTGACCTTTCCAGGGTTAGGAGGAACTGCCTGGGACTCCAGAAGCCTTCTGTCTCCCTCAGCCTCAATCCTTGGACTTCTCTTCCTGCCACTGGGCTGGAGTGCATGGTGTGGGGCTTGGACTCCTCATTTCTTAGGGGGACCTCCATAGCCAGGATGTCCCTTCCAGTTTTTATCTGCCACACACGTGTGGGTCCTGCCTGTTCCGCATCTCTGCCGCTCCTACCAGTCTCTGTGGCTTTTTTTTTCTTTTAATTCCCTAGTTGTAGGACTTCCATTTAACCAGATTTCAGGTGGTTCTGAGTGGTGGTTCTGCAATTTAGTAGTAACTTTGATGCGATTGTGGGAGGAGACAAGTACCATATTTACTCACGCTGCCAGCTGACCAGAAGCCAAAATGACTGTTTTAAAGATAAGGTTCAGTAATGTAAGCTGTAGGAGAGCAAAGACCTTTTTTGTTTTTGTATCCTAAGTGCATTGTGTCTGTCACACCATTGGTGCTCTGTAAGTGATTGATGACTTCGCTGAGTGTTGAATGGCAAAGCTGAGAGGGTTTAGTGGCTTATCCCAGCCAGTATTATCTGAACTCTTCTCTCTTCCCTCACCTTCCGTTTTACGTCCTTCGTATCTTTCCAAAATGTCATGTGTCACTCTCCACAGCCGTTGTCCCTTCAGCACTTCCTCCAGCCCGTTCCCCATATTGTTTCTAAGCGCAGAGCAGACCCGTCCCTCCCTTACTCCTTTCTTAGGGAGCACCTTAGAGATGATGCTCACTGGGCTCCGGAATGGAGAGCTCCGGGCTGTGAAGAGCTCACCTCTTCACAGCCTCACCTTTTTCTTTTTCTTCAAGGCTCGTCCTACCATTATGACCTCCTCCAGGTTTCCTGATCTTGAGCCTCCTTTTTTGGCTCCCTTCCCCTCCTTGCTACTTTTTTTTGCCTGATTAACTTCAGGTCATCTATCAAGACCTAATTCCAAGTCTTTCCTGATCCCCACCCAGCAGTCTAGGTTAGGTCCCTCTTGTGTTAGGTCCCTTAGTATTCTGTGTATACCTCCATTCTAGTACCTGTTAAACTTTAGCATAATTATCCATTTTCTAGATTCTCATTGTAAACTCCCTGAGGACAGAGAATTGTGTCTGGTTTACCTTTGTAGCCATGGTGTCTGACATGGACCATTGTCATCAGAGCTGACTTTTATTAAAAGCTTGCAATGGGCAGACACTGTTCCAAAAATACTGGGAGTCAGTAAATCATTTAATCCTCTTGAGGCAGTGCTATTATTTATCTCCACTTTACCAATGAGAAATGGAGAGCTTAAAAGGAGCATGTAACTCATAGTTACTACTCAATGAGGCAGGGTAGAGCCAGAGTTTAAACTCAGAGCCTGTATACTAAGCACTGTGTAGTAATGCTCAAGTAGCATTTGCTGAGTGTGTGAGTCCAAGGCTAGTGTAGAAGTCTCTTGGCCTCTAGTCCAGCATATGCCCTGCCCTGTCACCTTCCTCAGATGTGATCGCTTCACTACTCAGTCCCTCAAGTCCCATATTCTTAGCTAGATGGTAGGAACCATTAGCTGTGCTTTCCCCTTATTTCCTTTATTTGCCAGTTCCAAATACAGACCAGTTCTTTTATGTACATATATATATGTGTGTGTGTGTGTGGATATACAAATACAATATATATACACACACACACATACTTTATATACACATATATGTTATACTCGTGCTTGTTATGTGTTATTTCATGTGACCCTTGTCACGGAATTATTTGTTTGCAGAATTGAGGCACTTACTGAAAGAGAGGAAGATGATGATTTTGCTGAAGAAGATGAAGAAGATGATGATGATGGTGAAGAGAGTGAAGAGAGTGACGAGGAGGAAGAAGAAACGGGAGAGGAAGAGAAACAGGAAAACGAATACATTGCTGTTGGAGATTTTACTGCTCAGCAGACTGGGGATCTTACATTTAAGGCAGGTAGAAACAAGACCAGAACTTAACCTCAGAATCAGTTTGCATATCTAACAGAATTAAGGAAACTCTATCTGTAAACATATGTTACATATTCCTGATAATAAGTTTTTGAACACTCAACCTGTGTAAATAAGAAATAGTAATGATTTAATAAGAAGAGTCATATGAAATTTTTACCAAATTTACATGGTAGTAAAATGGTAAAAGGACAATACTCTTCTACTTATTTATTTTCATAAATAAATATTATTTTTCAATTACAATTTATATTCAATATTATTTTGTATTTTTAAAATTAATTAATTAATTTTTAGAGAGGAGAAGGGAGGGAGAGAGGGAAAGAAACACCAGTTTGTGGTTGCCCCTCCCATGCCCCCTACTGGGGACCTGGCCTGCAACCCAGGCATGTGCCCTGACTGGGAATTGAATGGGCAATGCCTTGGTTTGCAGGCTGGCACTCAGTCTACTGAGCCACAGCAGCCAGGGCTATTTTGTATTGAGATGTATATAGCATAGTGATTAGACAATCACATACTTTACAAAGTGGCCAAGGCCTCATGACTATTTTGTAACTGTCACTTTGTACTTCTTTATCCCTTTGCCTTTTTTACCCAGTCCCCCAAACCCCTCCCCTCTGGAAACCATCAGTCTGTTCCCTGTGTATGAATCTGTTTCAGTTTTGTTTTATTTATTTTGTTCTTTAGATTCCACCTGTAAGTGAAAACTTAT
Source organism: Tonatia bakeri (assembly GCA_004024845.1). Classification (NCBI taxonomy): domain Eukaryota; kingdom Metazoa; phylum Chordata; class Mammalia; order Chiroptera; family Phyllostomidae; genus Tonatia; species Tonatia bakeri. The sequence continues at coordinate 51,706 of PVIA01004420.1, read as the reverse complement.
GGTATTTGTCTTTCTCTTACTGGTTTATTGCGCTTAGCATAATACCTTCTAGGTCTATCCATGCTTTTGCAAATAGTAAGATTTTGTTCTTTTTTATGGCTAAGGATTATTCCATTGAATACATGTATAACAGCTTTTTTATCCATCTTTCAGTGGGCATTTGGTTTGCTTTCATATCTCGGCTGTTGTAAATAATGCTGCAATGAACATAAAGGTGCATATAGTGTTTTGAATTAGTGTTTTGGATTCTTTTATACATATTCCCAGAAGAGGAATCACTAAGTCATAAGGCAGTTAAATTTTTAATTTTTTGAGGACCCTCTATCCTGTTTTCCATAGTGGCTGTACCAATCTGCATTCCCACCAACAGTGTACAAGGGTTCCCATTTCTCCACATTCTCACCAGCACTTGTTATTTGTGGATTTATTGATGACAGCCATTCTGACAGGTGTGAGGTGATATCTCATTATAATGTTAATTTGCTTTTCTCTGATGATTAGTGATATTGAGTATCTTTTCATATGTCCATTGGCCATCTGTATGTCCTCTTTGGAGAAGTGTCTGTCTATTCAGATCCTCTGCCCATTTTTTAATATGATTGTTTTATTGGTGTTGAGTTGTATGAGTTCTTTATAAATTTTGAATGTTAACCACTTATCAGATGTACCATTGGCAGTTATCTTCTCCTATTCAAAAGGTTGTCTTTTCCTTTCATTGATGGTTTCCTTCGTTGTGAAAAAGCTTTTAGTTTTATGTAGACTCATATGTTTATCTTTTCTTTTGTTTTCCTTGCTCGAGGAGATATAGCAGAAAAAATATTGCTATGAGCAATGTCAGACATTTTACTGCCTATGTTTTTTCTAGGAGGTTCTGGTTTCAAGTCTTACATTTAAACCTTTAATCCATTTTAAGTTTATCCTTGTGTTTGGTGTAAGAAGGTGGGCTAGTTTTTTTTTTTTTTTTTTTTTAATGTAGCTGTCTAGTTTTCCCAACACCACTTATTGAATATACTGTCTTTACCCTATTGTATGTTCTTGCCTCCTTTGTCATATATTAATTGACCACATAGTCATGGGTTTATTTCTGAGCTGTCTACTCTGTCCCATTGATCTGTATGTCTGTTTTTATACCAGTACCATGCTGTTTTTGATTGCTGTAGCTTTTTTTTTTTAAACAGTGTTTTTTTTTTAAATATGAAGAATCTTTTTTTTTAAGATTTTATTTATTTATTTTTAGAGAGAGAAGGGAGGGAGAAAGAGAAAGAGAAACATCAATGTACGGTTGCTGGGGGCCATGGCCTGCAACCCAGGCATGTACCCTGACTGGGAATCGAACCTGCAATGCTTTAGTTTGCAGCCCGTGCTCAATCCACTGAGCTACGCCAACCAGGGTTTGCTGTAGCTTTATAGTACAGCTTATATCAGGTATCTCTGGTTTTTTTTCCTGAAGATTGCTATGGGTATTTGGGGTCTTTTGTGCTTCCATATTAATATTGGGATTAGTTTTTCCAGTTCTGTGAAAAACTGCATTGGCATTTTGATTTGGATCGCGTTGAATCTATAGATTGCTTTTGGGTAATATGGATATTTTAATGATGTTAATTCTTCCTATCCATGAGCATAGTATATACTTCTATTTATTTGTATCTTCTTTAATTTCTTAAATTAAAAAATATATATTGATGTTAGAGAGAGGAAGGGGGAGGAAGGAAGGGGGATTCAGAGAGAGAGAGAGAGAGAGCGAGAGAGAGAGAGAGAGAGAGAGAGAGAGAGAAACACTAATTTGTTGTTTCACTTATTTATGCATTCATTGGTTGATTCTTATGTTTGCCCTGATTGGGGATTAAACCCTCAACCTTGGCGTATTGGGACAGTGCTCTAACCAACTGAGCTACCTGGCCAGGGCTCTTCTTCATTTTCTTTCAGTGTCTTATAATTTTCCGAGTACAGGCCTTTTATCTTCTTGGTTAAATTTTTTCTTAGGTCTTTTTTGATGCAATTATGAATGGGATTGTTTTCTTAGTTTCTCTTTCTGATAGTTCATTATTGGTGTATAAAAATGCAACTGATTTTTGAATATATTTTTTGTACTGTGGTACTTTACTGAATTCATTTATCAGTTCTAATAATTTTTTGGTGGGGTCTTTTGGGGTTTTTGTGTATAATATCATGTCATCTGCAAATAATGTCAGTTTTCTTTCTTCCTTTCCAATTTGGGTGCCTTTTAGTTCTTCTTCTTGTGTGATTTCTGTGACTAGGACTTCCAGTACTATGTTCAATAAGAGTGGTGAAAGTGGAATCCTTGTCTTGTTTCCGATCTTAATGGAAATGCTTTTAGCTTTTCCCCATTGAGTGATGTTAGCTGTGGGTTTGTCATATATGGCCTTTATTATACTGAGGTATTTTCTCTCTTCCCATTTTTCTGAGAGTTTTTATCATAAATAGGTGTTAGATTTTGTCAGTGCTTTTTTTGCATCTATTGATGTCATATGATTTTTATCCTTCATTACATTTAAAAAAATAGTTTTAATATTGATAATTCTTATTTTGGGGTAGAATTTAATTTAAATTTTTTTTTATTTTGTTTTGCTTTAAGAAAGGGGAAGTTCTCCATATAATTGAAAGAAACCCTGATGGTTGGTGGATGGGTAAGAATGCCAAAGGAAACAAAGGTCTCGTTCCCAGAACCTACCTGGAGGTTAGTGTTTGTTGTTTATTCTTTCCTTTTCCTTTTTCAACTTCTGTTCATTTTTCAAAAAAATTAAGCTGTATTCTTGGATTAACTGACTAGTGAATGACTTGAGGTACAGAATTTGCTCTAATTTTTGAGGGGAAGGCTTGGGGAAAATACTGTATGTTAATAGTCCTGGGACCTGTGATTCCTGTCATCCAGGTAAGCCCTAGAATGTTATGTCACAATGAATATGCTTGGTGGATTGGTACTAATCGTAAAAATTAATAAGTGTTTATTATTTGTTATAAAACAAAACTACAGTTAACTTTGTGTTAACTTCTACAAATATGTGATCCTATAATAGGATATGAACATACTATACATTTATGTTTATAATTTATTTATTTTTTGTATTTGATGATATAGCATGGTCATTTTCTGGGTCAACATACATAATCAATCTGTCTGGATCAGTGCTGGCCAATAGATCTCTAATACAAACAACAAATGTAATTTAAAATTTTCTAGTGACCACACTGAGATGTCTTTTTTTCTGACCACTTCTAATACCAACTATGTGTTTTTTTTCCTGACTCAACAAATATGTGTTGTTTTCCATACTAGTTGTCTAGAACCAACCAGGTTTCCAACAGTTCAATTCAACTGTGACACTAACCCCTAGAGGTAGTGCAGACCCCTTAAGTTACAAGTTCAGTCCTACAAACTGCCCTACTTTAGATGCCATTCACGAGTCCCAGGGACCACCTGTATTTGTAAGTGACCAGCCATAGCAAGCTACAGGAGTTCCCACACCCCTCCTCAGGTTAAATAATCTGCTAGAGGAACTCACAGAGTCCAGTAAAACACCTCACTGTGTTTATCATGTTATTATGAAGGACCCGACTCAGGAAGAGCCACATGGAATAGGTGCACAGGGAGAGGTACTGAGAGATGGAGGGAGTGGGACCTGGGTCTTCCACTCATGCCCTGGGGCCGTCCAACCAGCACTTCAAAGTGGTCACCAGACTGGAAGCTCCTTAAACCCTGTTGTTTTTGGAATTTTTATGGAGGTTTTATTACATAGGTGTGAGATTAAATTCTTGACCATTGGTGATTGAGTTTAATTCCAGCTTTTTTCCCCTTTCTGAAGGTGGGGGGAGGGTGTGATAAAAGTTTCAGTGCTTTACTCAATTAAAAAATGGGCAAAGAACCTGAATAAACACCCTCAAAAGAGGACATACAGATGACCAACGGATGTATGAAAAGATGCTCAATGTCACTAATCATCAGAGAAATGCAAATTAAAACCACAATGAGATATTATCTCACACCTGTCAGAATGGTCATCATCAATAAATCAACAAACAATAATTACTGGCAAGGATCTGGAGAAAGGGAAACCCTTTTGCACTGTTAGTGGGAATGCAGATTGATGCAGCCGCTGTGGAAAGCAGTATGGAGAGACCTCAAAAAATTAAAAATGGATCTGCCTTTTAACCCAGTGATCCCACTTCTGGGAATATATCCAAAGGAACCCAAAACACTAATTTGAAAGAATATAAGCACCCCTATGTTCACTGCAGCGTTACTTACAATCAAGATATGAAAGCAGCCCAAGTGTCCAACAGTAGATGAGTGGATAAAACAACTATGGGACATTTACACAATGGAATACTACTTGGCTATATAAAAGAGGAAATGTTACCCTTTGCAACAGTGTAGGTGGACCTGGAGAACATTATGCTAAGTGAAATAAGCCAGTCAGAGAAAGACAAATATCATAATTTTACTGTTATGTGGAATCTAATGAACAAACTGAACTAACAAGCAAAACAGAGACAGACTCATAGGTAGAGAGCAGGCTGTCAGCTGTGGGAGTGGAGGGTTGGGGGTGGAGGGATTGAGCCAAAAGAAAAAAGGACCCATGGACATGGACAACTGAGTGGTAATTGCAGGAGGTGAGGGGTATAAGGGGACTAAATGGTAAAAAAAAATACAGTAATAAAAAATAAATAATAAAGCAGCCTTACAAGGAATTTGAAGCCCCCCACACCCCTAAACAAAAAGAAATTTCCAAACCTTTAACCACAGGGTTGATTTTTAAGGCGACCAGCACCTCACCACCTGATTAGCATAACCTCAAGTGTGGTTGAAAGGACTTGTTGTGAAGAACAAGACGCTCCTGTCACTCAGGAAGTTCCAAGAGGTTTAAGACTGTTGTCAAGAGCTGGGAATAAAGGCCAAATGTATATTTGCAATTATACCACACATTTTTAAAAAGTAAAAAGAAATGAGTAACATTTTAATAATATATTTTACATTATTCAGTATATCAAAAATATTGTCATTTCAACATATAATTAATGCTAAAAAATACTTTCCTTTTTATGTTACATCTTTAAATTCCAATATGTATTTTACACTTAAATGGCACATCTCAATTTGAAAGAATCACATTTCAAGTGTCAGCAGCCACAGGTGGCAAGTAGCTGCTGTATTGCATAGTCCAGGCCTAAGTCATCTGTGTCAATGGTAGAACAGTATTCCAGCTTCATAGAGATGGACTTTTAGGTTGTTTCCAACTTATAATAGCTACCAATTATGTGGCAAAGAAACTGAGTTACAAGAGATCCCGAGATAGTGGCTTAAATAAGGGAGAAGCACATTTTTGTCACAGAAGGTAGAAGTGTGGAGGTAGCAGTCAAAGGATGCTGAGGCCCCATCTAATGTTTCACTCTGTGGTTAGGTGGGAGATAGCTCTTCCAGGAGTATCTCTGTAGTTTAAGTTGGCTGCTAGATCTTTAAATGATTCCAAGCAGCAAGGGAGAAGGAAAGGAGAACATGAAGTCAAAAAGCCTGAGCTGTCATCTTTTTTGAAACCATTTCCTGGAAGTTACACAAAAAACTTCCAATTATATCTTGATAGAATTTAGTTCTTTTTGGTCTGGGGTGCCTGGAGCAGAGGCAAGGGCATAGGCAGAGGTGAAGGTGCTTTGAAAGATGCTCCTGCCAGAGTGTGAAATTTCTCAAAATTGAATTTAATGAAGGATATAAGATTCAGATCTCCACGATGGAGGCCTAGGTAAACATAGCTTGAGTCGTCACACAAACACGTCAAAATTACAACTAAACTACAGAACAGCCATCACTCAGAACTTGCAGAAATCAAGCTGAATGGAGGTCCCACAACCATGGAATTAAAGAAGAAACCACATCCATCCAGACTGGCAGGAGGGGCAGACACGCAGAGATGTGGATTGGGCTGGTCCCACACCCATGTGTGGCAGATAAAAATCATATGGTGGATAAAAATTGTGATGGATATCTCAGGAGTGAGGGGTCCCAGCCCCACATGAGGCCACTCAGCCCAGGGTTCCAGTGCCTGGAAGAAAAGTTCCTGTGGCTTCTGGCTGTAAAAACCAGTGGAGATTATGTCAGGAGAAGTGACTGCTGGATCCTCAGGCAGTTCCTCTTAAAGGGCCTGTGCACAGACTTACTTAGACTCACTCTCTCTGAGCTCCAGCACCTGGGCAGTAGCTTGAAAGGTACCAGTGGCATACAGGGAGAAACTGAAGAGTCTGGCATCAGGGTGAGAGCTGGGGGCCAGCTTTCTCTCAGACAGAACTGCTGGTGGAGGTTATTGCTCCTGTCTGAGTCCTCCCCCTAAAGAGACACAGAGTATGGTGGGCACCATATCAGAGACCCCATCAACTTGGTTCATACTGTTTGTGCTGCCCTGGCAATTTCCTAAGTCTCCACCCCACCCAACTTATCTGCCCACCTAAGTAGTTAACAGTGCCTTTTCCATACAAGTAACTTGTCTTGGCACATGATTCTGATCTTCCTGAATCCTCTCAAACAAGCAGCAGCTGGCCTCGGCAAGCCCCCCTACTTTGCTAAGTGGTCCCAGGCCCTGCTCTAGCAGCAGCTGGCTTTGGTTCACAGCCTATCCTTGCTAGGGCACCTTCAAGCTCAGCACAAGAAGCAGACAGCTGCTGATTGCTTTATAGCTTATGCCAAGTGGCCCAAGACAGAACACAAGGGGCACCAGAGTCCAGCTGAAGTGAGGCCTGCTGAATTAAGCCCCACTCTGTGGAATGAGCCCATGCACAACTGATCCTCCACAGAGGGTAGAGGTTGTTGGTCAGTGATCACAGCCACTTCTTGTATGCAGCTCATTGGCCTGGGTAAATCATTCCCATTGACCTGCCAACAGAAATCAAGGCTCAACTATAACAGGAGTGTGTACTCAACCCACACAGAAGGTGCACCTCAACTACCTAGCTTGGGTGATAGGGGAGGCTGTGCCACTGGATCCTATAGGATACCTACTATATTAGGCAATGCTACCAAGACAGGGAGTCATAGCAGCCCTATCTAATACATAAAAACAAATACAGAGAGGCTGCCAAAATGAGGAGACAAAGAAGGATAGTCCAAATGAAAGAACTGAACGAAACTCCAGAAAAAGAACTAAAAATGGAGATAAGCAATCTCCATCAGATGCAGAGTTCAAAACACTGGTTATAAGGATGCTCAAAAAACTTAGTGAGGACCTCAGCAGCATAAAAAATGTCTAGTCACAAATGAAGGAAATACTAATTGAAATAAAGAACAATTTACAGGGAATGAACAGTAGAGTGGTTGGAGCTGAGAATGAAATCAATGACTTGGAACATAAGGAACAAAAAAAACAACTAATCAGAACAACAAGAAGGAAAAAGAATCCCCCCCACCCAAAAAAAAATAAGGATAGTGTAAGGAGCCTCTGGGGCTACTTCACATGTATCAACATTTGCATCAGGATGGTGCTGGAAGGAGGAGAGAGAGAGAGGAAGAACTTGGAAATCTATTTGAAAAAATAATGACAGAAAACTTCTCTAACTTGATGAAGGCAACAGACATACAAGTCTAGGAAATGCAGAGAGTCCCAACAAGATGAACCCAAAGGGGCCCACACCAAGACACATCATCATTAAAATACCAAAGGTTAAAGAGAAAGAGAACATCTTAAAAGCACCAAGAGAGCCCTGGCTGGTGTGGCTCAGTGGATTAAGTGCCAGCCTGCTTACGGGTTTGCTGGTTTGCACTCCCCCAGTTGGGAGTGTACAAGAGGCAACTGATCAATGTATCTCTCGCACATGGATGTTTCTCTCTCTCAAAAAGAAATAAATTAAAAAACAAACTTTTTTTTAAAGCAGCAAGAGAAAAGCTGGTAGTTTCCCACAAGAGTGTTCCCATAAGACTGTCAGCTGATTTCTCAAAAGAAACTTTGCAGTCTAGAAAGGGACTGGCAAGGAGTATTTGAAGTGATGAAAAGCAAAGACCTACAACCAAGGTTGCTCTATCCAGTAAAGCTTTGATTTATAATCAAAGGGCAGATAAAGACCTCAGAGAAGGAAAAGCTAAAAGAGTTCATCATCACCAAACCATTATTATGTGAAATGTTAAAGGGACTTATTTAAGAAAAAGAAGACCAAAACTACGAACAGTAAAATGGCAATAATTACATATCCATCAACAATTGAATCTAAAAAACAAACTAAGCAAACAGCAGAATGGAAACAGAATCACAGATATAGAGAACGCTGATGGCAGCCAGATGGGAGGAGGATTGGGGGAATGGGTGAAAAGGGGAAGGGTTTGAGAAGCACAAATTGGTAGTTACAGAATAGCCATGGGGATGTAAAGTGCAGTGTAGAAAATGGAGAACCAAAGAACTTATACACATGACCCCTGGACATGAACAGAAGTGTGGGGATTGCCTGAGTGACTGGAGGGTGGTTGGTGGAGGGGGGCAAAGGGGAAAAAATTGGGACAACTGTAATAGCATAATCAATAAAATCTAGTTTACAAAAAGAATTTAGTTCTTTTCAACAACTAGGTGCAAAGAGGGATTGGAAACGAATCTCTTCACCAGCTCCTTGCTAAAATGGAGGGTTCGTTCTGTCAGACAAGAAGAGGTGGAGACTCAGCAGCAGACAGCATTCAACCTCTGTAATGTCTGTGATTGGAAAGGACTGCCCCGTCTCAGGATTATTTTCTTCTAATCCTTCTAGAGTTCTTTTATTTCTACCTTTACTTCTTTGTTTTTATTTGAGTATATTCCATCTGGAATTAATTTTGGTTAAACTTGCTCTCAACCTCTATCCTTGTATTTTATTCAAATTGAAGTGATCAGCCATGTGTTGAAATCTTTTCCCCACTGATTTTTTTAAAAAAGGTTTTATTTATTTTTAATTTTAGAGAGTGGAGAAGAGAAAGAGGAGAGGGAGAGACGTCAGTGTGAGAGAGAACCATCAGTTGGTTGCCTCTTGTATGTGCCCCAACTGGGGACTAAATCCGCAACCCAGGCATGTGCCTTGACCAGGAATCAACCAAAGACCTTCTGGTTTGTGGGACGACCCTCTAACCAACCGAGCCATGCTGGTCAGGGTTCCCACTGATTTTTGACATGCCCATCATGTAAATTTCCATCTACACTTGAGTCTCTCTGAAAGTCTTTTTATTGGTTTATTTTTGCATTACGTGAAAAAACACCTCATATTTCAATCACTTTTCAGCCCTGCCATAAAGAAGGCCCAGAATCAAGTGAAGAAGGCAGTGAAGGAGATGTGGCTTTGAGGGATGAGGCTGCAGAAGCAACAGAAGTTAAACAAAGGTACAAGGCCTGAGGGAATATCAAAGTCAAATAAATACAAGGTTTAGGGAACTTTGTTTATTTTTAACATTGTAAATCAAGAATTTTTTGCAGTGAAGACAACTTGCAGTTTGTGAACTGCATTTGCTTTTCATATAACTATTCACTTAAAGATCATCACTGCTTTAATTTTGTGATTATTCTGTCTTGGTTTCATCTGAATACTGTTAGGTTTTCGGAACTTACTGACAGTTATGTACTTTGTTCTTTGATTAATGAAGTTCCCTAACCAGGTGAATAGGCATAACCTGTCTGTGCACTCACCTTGCTGTTTTGTCTCCCAGAACTGATTCTCACTGGAGTACTGTTCGAAGAGCTCTCTCGGAGGTTGGTATCTGCTCTCTTGTCAATGTAGGGACTTTGGAAGGTAGCATTGGATCTTGAATAGGATACAGTGCAGAGAATGTCCAGGGCACAAAACATGCATTTCTGGCTTAGTACACCTGTGCTCCAAGTAGCATTTCCCATCAGGTCCTTTCTCTAAGAAGAGTGGAGTTGAGGGCTTGGTAATATCTCTCACTGATTCTACCTGAATTTTCTATCATTTGGGTAAAGACTACTGTTAAATTTAATTAACATGAAAAATTTCAGAAATCTCAAAAAAGTAAGAAATTATTCACAATCCTAACATTAAAAAAAATTACATAACAAAATGAAATTTACTCCCTGCATAAGTAACCACCATTAACAGTTTGGTAACTATTTTTCTTTCTGACTTTTTATCCTGGGGCTCATGAGTATGTGTGTGAGTGTGGTGTGTGTGTGTGTATGTATATATATATATACACACACACACAGAAGGTATATATGAAGCATTGTACACAGGACAGTGATGCCTCAGTCCCCTTCAAAGCAGGCACCTTGGGACCTCACACAATTCTCCCAATTGCCATCAGTTGCCCCATTATATTTTCCTGAATCTCAGCAATGTCTGAAATCTCTTCCCTTTCAAAGGTGATTTTAGTATTGGGAAAAGCCAGTAGTTGCAAGCTTCCAAATATGGGCTGTAGAGGGTCTGAGTCACCTTGGTGATTTGATGTTTCACCAAAAAAAACCACACTAGACATGATGTGTGATCAGGCAAGTTGTCATGATGAAGCTGCTAATCACCAGTTGCCCATAGCTGCAGCCTTCTGAATCACCTGACTAGTTTCCACAGAGGAATGTTCAAGTTTAACACAAAATTTGTTGCTGTACTTGCTCAGTCATTTTGAATGTGATGGTCACACAGTACACATGCTCAGTGGCATCTACACCCCCACTGACTAGTACAGTGAAGTTGTCATTTCATGCATGTTTACACATGTGCATTCCAGTCCACTGTCCTTACCTGCCAGGTTACATTGACATCATGCAAACCCTTCTTGTTATATTAACAATGTCTGGACTTTTTCTGGACAGACCTGTGTGTGTGTGTGTGTACATACATACATACATACATGCATAACATATGTATACAAAAATCCATTAAATCATCAGGACATATCAGTTCACAATATTAACTCTTCTGTTACATGACAGTATACTGTGGCTTGGGACGGGAGGGGGGACATTTGATGAGGGATGTGCAGGGGCACAGAGCTCTGCTCACTGGGCATGGCTTGGGGCCTAGGTCCTTGGGAGACGCCAGGATTCAGTGATGGCCTCCACTTAGGGATTTGGGGTTAAATTGCTGTGTTAGTCCACTAACATCTGGACATTTGTGTTTTCCTTTTTTGGGTTGCAAATGCTATAGTGATAAAGACAATAGGTGAGGGAAACACGAATGAAAACAGCAAATCAATTTGTTTTTAGCATGTTCAGCAGATCAACACTGTTGATGTGTTGACCACGATGGGAGCCATTCCTGCCGGGTTCAGGCCTTCCACGCTCTTCCAGCTTCTGGAGGAAGGTAACAGGTGTCTGCAGCCACCACAGACCTTTAGTTAAACAGTCAAGCTTTACATCTGATTTCTCTGTTTTAGACAAAACAAGTTGTTTAAAAAGATGTTGAACCTCACATCTCACTGGTGCTCATCTTTTCCTTGTCTTTCCTGTGAGAGTGGAGGAAGGACCCCTGGTCCTGTCCCAGGCCCGCCTGTCTTCCTGTGCTCTGGGCTCCAGCCTGTTTTCTTTGTTTCAAAGACTTGACTCTTTCTTGCCAGCCTGTTCTGTACCTTCAGCCCATCCCTGTCCCCATTGTTTCTTCCCTCATTAGTAGTACTGACATGCCTAAGTCCTCCTACCTCTGAGAACCAGCTTCTCCAGCCCTGTCCGTTTCTAGGTGAAGCTTCCCTTTCCCTTTTCCAAAGACTTACCTCCATTCAGTTTTTTTCTGTTTTCTTACATGTTCTTGGATTTCCCTGTACTTGACAACATTTGTCCATAAGCCTATTTTAAAGAAGAGTGGTGATGGGGGAAGCTGCTCTGACACCCTGAGTTGTGGAGTTATCTGCGGAAAGGCTGCTTTGAGGTTCCTCTGCTGGGAAGCTCTTCTCGGCTCCCTAGCAGGCCTGCTCCTCCTTTTCCTTTGGGTCTTGGTAAATGCTACCTACCCGTAGACATTTTCCTTGAGTAATGTAGGTTCTCTCTATTCCTGTCCACCTGAGCATCCTTTGTGGGTCTAAGTCAGCTTGTAATTATCTTACTTATTCTCTTGTCTACTTATTTTTTAAATGATACCCCCACTCAGTCATAAGTGAAGGAGGTCAGGGCTGTATTTCTCAGATCACATTTGTATTTCCGGGTCCTGGGGCAGTACCTGGCACAGAGCAGGAACTCAAAGATGATTTTGCGAGTGAATATATGATTTAGTAATAAGCATTCTTCATGACTAAGGTATGGGAGAACAGTATAAAAATGGTTTTCTGTTAAGTAAAATTAGTAATTATATAGTTTTCTAATTTTCTAAAAAGTTTTTACAGATTTTCTGCATTTTGCAAAAATATTTGAATGGATCATCTTCATCACAGGCCATGTTATTGACCTAAGAGCCTTTTGGGTCTTTCTTTTTTTAAAAAAAGGTTTTATTTATTTATTTTAGAAAGGGGGAAGGAAGGGGAAAGGGAGGGAGAGAAAAAATAAATGTGTGGTTGCCTTTCACGTGGCCCCCACTGGGGACCAGGCCCACAACAGAGGTATGTGCTCTGACTGGGAATTGAACTGGAAACCCTTTGGTTCACAGCTTGTGCTCAATCCACTGAGCTACACCAGCCAGGCCACTTTTGGGTCTTTCTTAAAGCTGCTTGGAGATCAGCTCTTACATGCTTCTATCTTTGTGTTTCCTCTGTTGTTTTTGTGTGTAAATCTCTGTTGGTGCCTCTGTCTTAGGAAGTCTATTCCCAGGAAGCATCCAGCTTTTCAGATTTCGGTTTCCTAAATTTATAGTATAACAGCATGGATTTTTGGTTTTGAGTTTTATCCCCCCCTTTTTTTGTAAGAAAGTAAAGGAAAATTATTTTTGCAGGGAATCAATTTCAAGCAAGCTACTTCTTACAGCCAGAGCTCACTCCTTCACAACTGGCCTTCAGAGATCTCGTGTGGGATGCTAAGACAGGCACAGTAAGTACCGGAACAAAGTTACAACTTAAAAAATATATATATTTTATTGATTATGCTATTACAGTTGTCCCATTTTATTTCTCCCCTTTATTTTCCTCTGCCATGCGACCCCCTCCCACCAGCATTCCCCCACCTTAGTTCATCTCCATGGGTTGTATATATAAGTTCTTTGGCTTCTCCATTTCCCACACTATTCTTAACCTCCCCCTATTTTCTACCTACCATTTATGTTTCTTATTCCCTGTACCTTTTCCCCCATTCTCTCCTGTTCCCCTCCCCATTGATAACCCTCCATGTGATCTCCATTTCTGTGATTCTGTTCCTGTTCTAGTTGTTTGCTTAGTTTGTTTTTGTGGGTTTTTTTAGGTTCAGTTGTTGATAGTTGTGCATTTGTTGTCATTTTACAGTTTGTAGTTTTGATCATCTTCTTTTTCTTAGATAGGTCCCTTTAACATTTCATATAATAGGGCAGAGGTGTCAAACTCATTTTCACTGGGGACCACATCAGCCTTGTGGTTGCCTTCAAAGGGCTGAAATAATTTTAGGACTATATAAATGTAGCTACTCCTCACCTGTTAAGGAGTTGAAATTACATTCAGCCCTTTGAAGGTAACTGTGAGGCTGATTTGGCCCCCAATGAAAATGAGTTTGACACCCCCGTAATCCAGGCTTGGTGATGATGAACTCCTCTGAACTTGACCTTTTCTGGGAAGCACTTTATCTGCCCGCTCATTCTAAATGATAAATTTGCAGGATAGAGTAATCTTGGATGTAGGTCCTTGCCTTTCATGACTTGGAATACTTCTTTCCAACCCTTCCTGCCTATAAGGTTTCTTTTGAGAAATCAGCTGATTTTGTGTGTTATGGGAACTCCTTTGTAGGTCACTCTCTTTTCCTCTTGCTGCTTTTGAGGTTCTCCTTTTATCTTTAATCTTGGGTAATTTAATGATGATGTGCCTTTGTGTGTTCCTCCTTGGGTCCAGTTTCTTTGGAACTCTTTTAGTTTCCTGGACTTCCTGGAGGTCTATTTCTTTTGCTAGATTGGGGAGATTCTCCTTCATTATTTTTTCAAATAATTTTTCAATTTCTTGCTTTTGTTCTTCTCCATCTGGTACCCCTGTGATTCATATGTTAGAGTGCTTATAGTTGTCCTGGAGGTTCCTAATCCTTTCTTCATTTTTTTGAATTCTTGTTTCTTCATTCTGTTCTGGTTGAATGTTTATTTCTTCCTTCTGGTTCAAATCATTGATTTGGGTCCCAGTTTCCTTCCTGTTACTGCTGGTTCCTTGTACATTTTCCTTTATTTCACTTTTCATAGCCTTCACTTTTTCCTCTATTTTGTGACCATACTCAACCATTTCTGTGAACATCCTGATTACTAGTGTTTTGAACTCTGCATCTGATAGGATGGCTATCTTCATTGCTTAGTTTTATTTTTGGAGCTTTGATCTGCTCTTTCATTTGGGCCATATAAAAAAATATGGCCCAAATCTTGGTGCCTTTTAAGGAAGGGGCAGGCCTTAGGTATTCACCAGGGTAGGGCAATCCACTTTGCTGCATTATGGCCCTGCATGTGGGGGAGGGATCAAACAGGGAACAATGCTGCTTGCTCAGTTCTCACTGGTTTTCAGTCACTTCTCCCACAACCCACAAGCAAATTGGGCTCTTCTGGTGCTGATTCCCTGTGGGTGGGCTTGTGTACGTTCTAGGTCCCTGTGGGTCTCTCCAACAAACTCTCCTGTGAGGCTGGGATTTTCTCCCGCCACCACAGCCTGCACAGGTTTTTAGTCAGAGGTTTTGAGACTTTATTTTTCTGGACCCCTGGGTTGTGCAGTCTGTCTCGCTCCCCAGTTGTTCCTCCTAGTTTATCCGCATGCAAATGTGTGACTGCCCAGTCTGCCAGCTGCTGCTTTGCCCGCTCCAGTCCTCCAGCCTCCACCTTGTCTCAACTCCTCTCCACCCCGGCTGCCTGTCTCCGTCCCTCCTACCAGTCTGGATGAATATTTCTTTTCAACTCCTTGATTGTCGGACTTCCATACAGTTTGATTTTCTGGCAGTTCTGGTTGTTTTTTGTTTTTAAATTTGCTGTTGTCTTTTGGTTGTGCAAGGAGGCAAAGTGTATCTCCCTATGCCTCTATCTTGGTTGGAAGTGCCCTCCAAGTTACAACTTTTCCAGATTGTGTCATGATTGCAAATATACCAATAATATATAAATTGATTAATGCATTATGGAAAACAAAGAAATGGTTTCTGTTTGTGATTTTGAAATACTCAGTGATAGTTTCATCGTTAAGACAAAACTTGGGTTTGTGACTTTGTTCCGCTTCTCCACTGCTCTCTTCTCCCATTGTTACAAAGGAAACTACTTATCTGAATCACTACTTGTCTCAATTTCTTCATCTGTGAAAAGGGAATAATAATAATAGTTCCCACATAGTGTTATTGTGAGAATTATATTATATGTGTGAAAGGCAGATAACAGTGCCCGGCTCACGATAATAATTCTGGAAATATTAGCTAGTATCATCATCATTAGTAGTAGTAGTAGTAGAAATAATATTATTTTATTTATGTAGGAATGAGTACTTTCTGAATATACTTTTGTGGGGACAGCTTGGAGTAAAGGATTGCTGTATCCCCAGTATTTGAAGTAGGAAATACTCTTGATAGTTAAGTCTACTCTCAAACTTTTTAGCAGATCTACATTGCATTGGTGCACATCACTCCCTTTCCTGTTTACCTTCCACTTTTTCTTCCCTCCTCCCCCAGAACTTCAGGGGAAGAATAAAAGGACCCAGTGTGGTCAGGTTTTGTGTTGAGGGTACGTACAGAATTGTTGTGCCCTTTTTCCTCTCAAACTAAGCATTGCCTGGAACCTTTTTTGTATTAAATATCTTTTATTTCAAGTCAACAAAGATAGTAAATTTGGTCTGTTTAGTGTGCTAGTACTAGAATAAATGGCATTTAATTTTATGAACTTGTACCCAGAGAGCTATATATTCGTCTCTCATTTCTTAAGTTGAAAAGGTAACAGGCTTTTAATTGTTGTCTTATTTTTTCAATATTATAAGCCATTTAAAAGGAAGTACCCATGACCATAAAGCAGAATGTCAAGAATTGAAGATGTTTGCCCTGACTGGTGTGGCTCAGTGGGTTGGGTGTCATTCCAGAGACCAAAAGGTCTCTGGTTCGATTCCCAGTTTGGGCACATACCTGGGTTGTAGGCCAGGTGCTTGGTTGGAGATATGCGAGAGGCAACCAGTTGATGTTTCTCTTGCACATCCATGTTTCTTCCCCTTTCTTGCTCCCTTCTTTCCTCTCTCTCTAAAAATAAATAAGTAACCCTGGCTGGTGTGGCTCAGTGGATTGAGCACTGGCCTGCAAACCAAGAGGTTGTGTGTTTGAATCCCAATCAGGGCACATGCCTGGGCTGAGGGCTATTTCTCTTTCTCTTTCTCCCTTCCTTCCCCCTTCTCTAAAAATAAATAAATAAAATCCTTTAAAAAATAAAAACAAATAAAATCTTTAAAAAAATTGAAGATGTTATGATATTATAAACAAGAATGCCAATTTATTGACATTCTGAATTAGACTTGTGAAGTAGAACTGAACAGTCACATCCAATGGTCAGTACATTCTTGCATTTTCTCTTATCAAAACATTTGTATGAGAAGCCAAGGGACAATGTAGATGAGTGCTTGAAATCAAAGGAAGGAGGAGCTGGCAGGATGCTGTGAATGTTGCTGTGACCATCTACTCTAGCCGACACTGTGGAGGAGGGACTGTGTGAAGGAACCTGGAGTACATGATTCCATGGTCAGGTCACACATTTTATCTGATTGTATGGACTGTTTTTTTCTTATCACAATTCTTACGCATTTAACCCCAAATGCAAATATTTTAAATATAAATATTTATTTAAAATGTACCTGAAAATTTTGCCTAAAAGGGTACCTGAAAAATTAAATTTAAATTAATTTGACTTAAATTAATTATATTATTGATACTGATGGGTGTATATTTGTGTTTAATTTTTTATTTTATTCTTTTTATTTTATGTACATTTTCTTAAGTGTTTATAAAAGATACTTTGAAAATAAATCCATCTTTTAAGTCACAAAAGTAAACCCTTTTTACAGCTAATTCTTCTCTCAGATTAGGTCAAGACCAAGCCGTGTTTCATTGATTCTGACCCTCTGGAGCTGCAAAATGATTCCTGTCCCCGGAGGGAGCATCCAGGTTCTCAGCAGACACGTACGCCTCTGTCTGTTTGATGGTAGTAAGGTGAGCTTGCTGAGGAGCATGTTGGTTCACGTCAGGATGGGAAACAGTTTGTTAATGGCATGTGTGAAACATGTACTGCATGGAGTCTGTCTGCCTGTGTGTCTTTTTCTCTATATGTATATATGTATATATGAATGTGTATGTATGTGTATGTACATATAAAATAACACATGGTAAAGCACAAGCCACATGAGTTCTGATGACATAGGCTTAACTTCTGGCTCTTTCCATTGCTAGGTATGTGATGTTTGCTTATATATCGTAGTTAACACCTCTGAGCCTTAGATTTTTACCTACAGAAGGTATTGATGCCTGTCTTCTACTGTGGTATAGCTCAGGTCTTCAGTGCACAGAGTAGCATTTCTGACAAATGTATATCCCTGTACAGCCAACACCCCAGTCAGGGTGCGGAACATCACCCTCACAAAGTCTCCTTGTGTCCTTCTCCGCTCGACTCCTCCCTGATTCCTAGGAGAGTATTTTATGCCCAGTACCAAAGAATTTGAATGACTTCTGAAAAATAAATTGATTTCTTATAATAGCTTAAATAATGCTTAGATGGAAATTTATAGCTTTAATTGCATATACTACTAGACAAGAAGAAAGATTTAAAATTGGTGATCTAAGCTACCAAATGAAGGGGCTAGGAAAGGAAGAGTGAGTTAAATCAGAAGAAAGTAGAATGGAGAAAATAATGAAGGTAAGAGTAGAAATTAATGAAATACCGTATTTTTTGGACTATAACATGCACCTTTTCCCTCCCAAATTTGGGAGGAATAGTGGTTGTTAATGCTGCTGTTGAGTTCTGTTTACATTTACATTGGTGAAATATTATGTTATTTATGTTATTAAATATTTTACCACATTTTTTGCTTCAAAAATTTTTTCCCTATTTTCCTCCTCTAAAACCTACGTGCATCTTATGGTCTGAAAAATATGGTAGAAAATGAACAAAAGAGAAAATAAGGGAACCAAAAGTTCATTCTTTGAAAAGATTGGTAAGATTGAGAGATGCCTACCTAGTAAAACTGATCAAGACAATTTAAAAAGGGAGAGAGAAATAAAACAAATGGTCAATATCATTTTGCTCATATTGGATATAGAGCCTCACCAGATCCTGCAGACATTAAAAGGACAGTAAGGGGATATTGTAAACCTCTTTACGCCAATAAATTTGACACCATCAAAATTCTTTGAAAACCACAATTTACTGAAGCTGACATAAAAAAAAGAAAATTTAAATAACCTTTGTTAAAAATATTGAAACTTTAATTACAAACCTTCCAATGAAGAAAACTCTAGGCCCAGATGGCTTCACTGGTGAGTTCCTCCAAATGTTGAAGGAAGTTATAATATGAACAGTAGACAAATTCTTCTGAACATGAGGAAGAAATGCTTCCCACTCATTTTATAAGGTCAGGAAAAACATGATGCCAAAATATGATAAGATATTATAAGACAAAAAATTATAAGACTGGTATCCCTCAAGAATATTGAACTAAAATCCTTAACAAAATATTAGCAAATTGAATATCATGACTAATTGGGGGATATTGGATTTGAATTCTAGGAATTCTAATGTACACACCTGTGTAACCAGCATTTAACATTTGAAAATAGATCATTGTAATTTACCATATTAACAGAGCTAAAGAAGAAAAACTGTGTGGTTACCTCAATAGATGTAGAAAAAGTGTATGACCATTCATGAATTAAAAAAAATCTCAACACACTAGAACAAAAGGGAATGTTCGTAAATTGGTAAAGGTCAACAAGAGAAAACTAAAGCTAGCATAATCATACTTAATGGTGAAATATTGAACACTTGTCACCTAAAATCAGGAACAAGTCAGTGATGTCAAGAAATAAAAACTGTAACTAGTTTTGTAAAAGGGCAAAAGCAGACTTCCTGTCATGATGGTGGCACAGTCAGACATGGCTTGCCTCTTTGCACAACCACAACAGAATTACAACTAAGATATTAAACAACCATCGCTCAGAACCAACAGAAATCAAGTTGAATGGAAGTCTGACAAGTACAGAATTAAAGAAACCACATCCATCCAGACTGGTAGGAGGGACGCAGATGCAGAACTGGCTTGTACAATACCCATTTGTGGTGGATAAAAATTTGGGAGGGATATATTGGGAGCAAGGAGACAGAGCCCCACACCAGGCCCCCTAGCCCAGGATTCCAGTGCCAGGAAAATAAGTCCCCACAACTTCTGGTTGCAAAGAGCAGTGGGGATTGAGTTGGTGGAAGAAACTTCTGGAGCCCCAAGCAATTCCTCTTAAAGAACCCACACATGGACTTACCTACTCATGCTCCCTCCCTCTGGGCTCTGGCAACAGGGTGGTAGCTTGAGGGGCACCAGTGGCATAGAGGGAGAGGCTGAGGTGCTTGGCATTAAGGTGAACAGAGGCCATTGTCCCTTTTCTGGGCCCTCTTCCCACAAAGCCTGCACACTGGTATACCATAGCTAAGATTCTGTCAACCTGGCTAACACTGTTTGACTGGTCTTGGAGATCCCTAGAGACTTTGTCCCACGCAACTTACAGGGCCCACTCAAGCTACTTTTCCATATGAATGATCTTGGCTCATGCTTTACAATGTCCTAAATCCTCTCAAAGGAGGAACAGCTGGCCTTTGTGAGCCCCAGGCCTGGAACTAGCAGCCTAGATTCACAGCTTGGCTTTGTCTGGAAATCTCCAAGCCCAGCCCAAGTAGCAGCCATCTCAGATTGCTTTACAACTCAGACAGGGTAGCCCTGGGCAAAACACAGGTGGGGGCTGATCTTGGCCTGCACCACCTGGTAAACTCCAGGGGCCAGCACACCCAGTGGACAGCTACAGACCACACTGGAGCACCACCTCCCTGCCCCTGCACAGCTGACCCTCCATGGAGGAGGGAGGTTGGTGGTAAGTGGTCACAACCAATCCTTGTAGCTGACTGGTCTGGGTAAATCCCTCCCATTGATCTGCCAACAGCGACCAAGGCTCAACTATAAGAAAAGACTGTACTCAGCCCACATGAAGGGCACACCTTGAGTACCCAGCTTGGGTGATAGGGGAGGCTGTACCACTGGACCTTACAGGACCACCTACTACATTAGGCTACACTACCAACACATGGAGTCAAAGTGGCTCTCCCTAATACACAGAAACAGACACAGGGAGGCTGCCAAAACAAGAAGACAAAGAAACAAGACCCAAATGAAGAACAGCTCAAAACTCCAGAAAAAGAGCTAAACAAAGTGGAGATGAGCAAGCTATCAGATGCAGAGTTCAAAACACTGGTTATAAGGATGCTCAAGGAACTTAGTGAGGGCATCAGTAGCATAAAAAAGACCCAGTCAGAAACAAAGTATATACTAACTGAACTAAAGAACAATTTACAGGGAAACAAGAGTAGAATAGATGAAGGCGAGAATCAAATCAATGATTTGGAACGTAAGGAAGCAAAAAACAATCAATCAGAATGACAAGAAGAAAAGAGAGTCCCAAAAAATGAGGATAGTGTAAGCAGAGTGTGGGATGACATCACATGCTTCATATGGGTGCCAAAGGAGAAGAGAAAGAACAAGAAATTGGCAATCTATTTGAAAAAAATAATGAAAGAAAATGTCCTTAATTTGATGCAGGAAATAGACATGCAAGCCCAGGAAGCACAGGGAGTACCAAAAAAGATGGATGCAAAGAAGCCCACCCCAAGACACATCACAATTAAAATGCCAAAGTTTAAAGATAAAGAGATGGGAGGGTAGACATGAGAGAATGGGTAAGAGGTAAGGGAATTAAGAAGTACAAATAGGTAGTTACAGGATAGCCATGGGGATGTTAAGTACAATATAGGAAAGGAAGTAGCCAAAGAACTTATACTCATGACCCCTGGACATGAACAAGGGTTACCTGAGGGAGTAGGGTGTTCAGGTGAGGGAGCAAAGCAGGAAAATTCAGGACAACTGTAAAAGTATAATCAATAAAATATAATTAAAAATGAAAGGACAAAATCACTTAAAAAAAGAAAATATGTGATAAACGAAGAGGCATATAACAAGATCTTCAACATATGATATTCATCAGGGAAACACAAGTAATACTACAGTGAGAGAGATGCAACCATAGGCTATGTACAAGAAACCTACCTTAAATATGATAATATAGGCAGGCTAAAAGTAGAAGGGTGGTGAAAGATGTACCACTCAAATGTATTAATATCAGACAAAGTAGACTTTAGAACAAGGACAATTACAAGGAATAAAGATGTACACTGCATGATAAAAGAGACAGTTCACCAAGAACATACTACGGTCCTAAATGTGTATTCACTTGACATCAAGAGCTTCAAAATACGTGAAGTGAATATTGATAGAATTGAAAGGAGAAATGGGCAGAGCCACAGTTACAGTTGGAAACTTTAACACTTCTCTCTCAGTAATCTATGCAACAGTCGGACAGAAATTTAGTAAGCACACGAGAGTACTAAATAACACCATCAACGAACTGGCTCTGACACTTGTACAACACTGCACCCCAAAATAGTAAACTACACGTCTCTTAAGTGCATATGGAACATTCAGCAAGAGAGATGATTCCTTCTGAACAATGAAAAGAATTCAAGTTATGCAGTGTGTGGTCTTTGATCCTATAGGATTAAATTAGAAATCAGGAACAGAAAGATAACTGGAAAAATTCTTAAATACTTGGCCATGAAACAACAGATTTCTAAATAATCAAAGGTTTAAAAGGAAATTTTAAGGGAAATTAGAAAAGATTTTGAACTGAGCAAACCATGGAAATGTAGCATATAATCTGTGGGATGTTGGCTGAAGCTGTGCTGACAGCACTGAGACAGTTCCCGAGTGAAGGCCAGACTCTCTCCTGAGGGGGTGACGCTTGAGTTGACATCTGAGGGGTGAACAGGCCTTAACAAGGCACAACGAAGGGGAGCGTGCACCTTGCCGAAGGAGCAGCACAGGCGAAGGTCGCAGTGGGAAAGGACTTGGGAGGCGGGTGGCCACCGTGGCTGAGTGGAGAGAGTGAGGGGAAGTGCAGAATGGGGTGAAATGGGAGATGGTAGGACATTGTAGGCTGTGGGGTAGGAGTTTTGTCTTTATGCTAAAACAGGAGAATTACTAGGAGAAATGACACAATTTAGATTTATATTTTGGGAAGATGTCTGGCTCCTCTGCAGCTGGATTTGAGGGGCAGAAGGGACATAAGAAGCCCATTTGGGGGCTCTGGCATGGTGTGGTGGTGAGTGGGCAACAAGTGTCACCTTCAGGAAAACAAAACCAGAGCCAGCCTGCCTGGGATTAACCTTGTTTCCACTGGAGTGGAAACTGTTCCAGAGTGTGGAATGCCGACCAAAGTTCTTGACCTTGCTCTCATTTTCTTCATCTGGCACACCTAGGCTCAGCGTGAGTGTGACTTGCTGAGTGAGTGTGACTTGCTGAGTGAGCATGGTAGGTGTGTGAGAGATGATGATGGTGACCCTAGGGAAGTGGAGGTACAGATGAGAGGTAAAACCAACACTATTTGGTGATGGATCGGACATGGCGGGTTAGGGAGAGTGGAGTCTCTGTGGTGGTGACATTCAATCAGGTTGGGAACCATGAAAGCAGATCAGGTCGGGAGGAGTTTGTGGGTTTCACTTGCTTGTCCTGAGTATACTTCTAACTGGTGGCATGAGAAAAGTGCCGTCCTTTCTTTCACCTGAATTGGGAGTAAATAAATGAACTTGTGTTACAGGGACCCTGCCTCATTTCCACACTCTGCACAGTGCTTACCTCTGCCGTAAATGAGCCAGTAGGTGTCATCAGTGACCAAGAAAAGGTGTAACTGCCTTCTAGTCCTTGGGTATGGTTCTGTACTTTTCACTATACCTTTCCCTGTTCTCATCTATGAGAACCTAATATGAAGATTGGAATTTTATTCAGAATAATAGAAGTTATTTTGCACAAAAATAATAGAATTTATGAAATTAATTTATGTCAACTTTCCAGATTGAGAAGTTAGAACAAATACTAATGCTATTGACTTAAATGAGTGCTTCTTCAGTAAATCTAAGCCTAGTTACAAATAAAAAGCATTTTTGTGAAACTAATTAACAAGCCACTGCTTGCTTCTAAGTATGGCTGAGTAATCTCTCAGAACAACTTGCTCAGTGGTGACAACTGTAAATTCTGGGCGATATACAACAATCAACTATCTGAAGTCACCAAAAAGTATCTAAAAGAAGGCAGATGCTATAGAGGAGTCTGCAATTCTTAGTCTGCTGGGATTTTCTCTCTTTAACTCCTCTCTTTTTCATTCATCTGTGTCTTTTTCCTGCTTTGGTGTATGTTTCTTGGAAATATTTTCTCAGTCTCTTCTGAATTATCTGTAGTGCTGTGGAGCGGATCTCTGTGCAGCGTTTCAGTGGTTGCTGCAGGTGTTAGCTGTGCACAAGGAGCTCACCGCAGTCTCCTAGGGTCTCCGTTCCAGTGTGAGTCACGAATAGACCCCTCACCTCCCTTTAATTGTTGTTGATCCGTCTCCTTTCTAATGTCGCTGTAACCACTTCCCTTCTGTACATTGAGAACCACGTCACATAGTTTTACAATTTTTGCTTCAACAATCAAGTATAACTTAGGAACCTCAAGAGAAAATCTGTTGTACTCTTATTTTTACTCTTTCTGTTGTTCTTCCTTCCTAATAAACAAAGATTCCTTCTTTTATCGAGTCTTTGCTGCTTAGAGAACTTCCTTTAACCATCTTTTTGGGTAGGCCTTGTGGTTGCTGGCTCTCTTAGTTTTCCTTTATCTGAGAATGTTTCTGTTTACCCCTCATTTCTGAAGGATGTTTTCACTGGAGATGGAATTCTGGGTTGGCGATTCTTTTCTTTGGCACTTGACAAGTATAGTGCCATTTTCTTCTGGTTTCTGTGATTTTCGACAAGAATCCACTGTCATTAGAATTGTTCCCTCATTGGTTAATTGAGCTGGTGTTTCTCTCTTGCTGCTTTTGAGATATTTGTGGTTAGTTTTCAGAAGTTTGTGATAAATAAACCATGGCATAAATTTCTTGGGTTTATCATGTTTGAGCTTAATTCATCTTCTTAAATCTGTAGTTTGTATGTTTTGACAGATTTGGGGATTTTTCAGACATTATTTTCTCTGATACTTTTCAGCTTCAAACTCTCCCTTCTTCTGGGACATTATAGAAAATAAAATGCAGTCTCACATTGAAAACGAGGTAAAAATCAGAAGGAGTTTGTATCCCAGGAGTCTGGTTTGAAAATATATGTTATTTTTGGGATAGTTTAAATAAATTCATGTATATGAGGTGTTGAAGGAAATGGGGACTTTCTGATGTGGAAAAACCACTCGGCTGCCCATAAGACACTCCTAACTGCCTGCCACTAGGGACTTACAGGCAGTGAATTAAATTTGACTTAAGATGACATGTTTGGGATGACTGCTAATTAGTTTTAACACTTAGTTTTAGAAGTGCTATACTGAAATATTTTTATTGAAAATAAAAATTGTCGCCCTGGCTGGTGTAGCTCAGTGGATTGAGCGCGGGCTGCGAACCAGGCATCGCAGGTTCGATTCCCAGTCAGGGCACATGCCTAGGTTGCAGGCCATGTCTCTCAGCAACCTCATATTGATGTTTCTCTCTCTCTCTCTCTCTCTCTCCCCCCCCCTTTCTAAAAATAAATAAATAAAATCTTTAAAAAAAGAGAGAGAAAAATTGTCACCTGTTCCTTTGAAGATGTCAATTTTGGCGATAACTTTACAGAATTTGAACTCTTCTTTATAGTTTTGGCTCCTTTTGTGTTTCATTGTTTTATGTATATCGTGGGATTAACTTCTGCAGTAGCATTTTGTGAGATAAATTGCAGGAAGAGTGTAGTTCATGGGCCTAGAGATCTTGAAGAAGACAGAAGTGTGTGTGAGAGTTATTCACCCTGGCTGTGTTAGGTGCAAGGTGATACAGTACGTGTGAAATGCTGTTACAGGTCATGTTTCTTAAAAGGCCATTGGTACCTGAAATTTCACCTACTTTTCTGGTTAACCTAGCTCAGATATTAATTATTTCATGTAATACAATTTGTTTAAGTGCAAAGATCAGAGTCTGAATTTATTTTATTAGTTCCTATTTTGTTTTATAAATAAGTGCTTTAAGACTTTTTTTTGTTAATCATTGAAAAAGTTATGTATGTACTTGATGTTAAAAGAAATGTCAGAATCGCACAAAGTAAGGGCTGAAAGATCCCTTCTCCCCCTGCTCCACACAGCACAGCCACTGGTAAGTGTTCGGGGTGTGGAAGTGGTGATGTTTCAGAGAGCTTCCCACATGCTTTCACATGGCAAACTCTCATTTCAGGTTCTAAGCAACATTCATACAGTCAGAGCCACATGGCAACCTAAAAAGCCCAAAACATGGACCTTTTCTCCTCAGGTGAGTCATCTGCTGAGTGAATGGAATGAAACATGAATTTCTTTTCCCTGTTAAGTGTTGTATAACTAATTTCTGAGGTGAGGTTGTCAAAGAGTATTTATGAATTGACATAGTTATATTTAGCACAAAATACACCATATTTTTTCGGACCATAAGACGCACCTAGGTTTTAGAGATGGGAAATAGGAAAAAAATTTTTGAAGCAAAAAATGTGGTAAAGTATTTAATAACATAAATAACATAATATTTCACCAATGTAAATGTAAACAGAACTCAACAGCAGCATTAACAACCATTATTTCTCCAAAATTTGGGGGGTAAAAAAGTGTGTCTTATAGTACAAAAAATATGGTATGTAGTCACTTTGAATTATTAGGTTATTTATGTTCTTTGAAATTTTGAGAAAAATTACTTAAATTTCTGAATCAGCAAAGTTATAATTCCTATGAATCATCTCATTCAGTGGATTTCAGGGTTCCTTTCTAAAAAATGCCCTCTGATGAAAAATGAAAACAAGGTAACATTTAGGAAACGTTTTTAAAAAGTGAAGTCTCCCACTGTGTTAATGAGAGCTGTGCTTTCTGCAGATAAAATCAAGGGCGACACCTAGGGGACTGGGACGTGGCACCCAGAGACAGTCCAGACTGGGACAGACAGGCCCTGGGTGAGGCTGGGCGTCTGCAGACCACTTTGTCAATGCATAGGGGCCAGTGAAGACAAAGATGTCTTATGTTCCTTTTTTTTGTTTTTGTAGTTTAAGTTGTGTTTATTGGTGCTTCTTGCAGTAAGAGAGGCTATTCAACATGGGGAATCAGGAAAGAGGTGGTAGGGAAGGGCTTGTTATGAGATTAGACCTTGTGTTAGGATTTTTAAAAAAGGTTTTATTTACTTTTTATCTTTTTAAAGATTTTATTTATTTTTAGAGAGAGGAAGGGAGAGAGAAAGAGAGGGAGAGAAACATCAATATGCAATTGCTTCCCGTGCACCCCCTATCGGGTACCTGGCTGGCAACCCAGGCACATGCCCCAGACCAGAGATGGAACCAATGACTCCCTGGTTCGCAGACTGGCATTCAGTCCACTGAGCCATATGAGCCAGGGGCTATTTACTTATTTTTAGAGAGAAGGGAAGGGAGGGCGAAAGAAAGGGAGAGAAGTATCACTGTGTGGTTGCCTCTCGAACACCTGCTACTGGGGACCTGGCCTGCAACCCAGGCAGTGCCCTGACTGGGAATCGAACCTGTGACCCTTTGGTTAGCAGGCTGGTGCTTAATCCACTGAGCCACACCAGCCAGGGCTGTGTTAGAATTCTGAGTATCTAGTGATGCTTCGAATTGTGTGCTCTCAGAAAGTGGAGCAATTCTATAAGTTGTTGATATCTTAGTAAGTTTATCTAGGATGCAGAAGGAACAAGTGAGCTTAAAAACTCTGGTAAAGGAATAGCAGTCATTGAAATTAGCTGGGAGAGTGCCATATTTGATCATTTTTGTTGTTTGTTTTCTGTGTGTGTCTGTTTTATCTGTGCTTAGACATGGTTATAAAGTGGTCCTGTCTCTGTCTCGCTCCATCCTCATCATAGAGAAGTCATTTCTGATGCTGGTGTTCTGTGGAATGGTTTATATTCAGTAGGAGAAGCCCTGGCCTTGCTGTGGGGCCAGCCCCGCTCCCAGCAGACAGCTGTCAGGCCTCCTTTCCCCTTTCTTTCTCTCTAAATATGTGTACATGTATATATAACCATATTTAGGATCATCTGTTGCATTGTTGTCATGTTTTATTTCTGTAATGTCTATGTTCTTTTGATTAGTTGTCTGTAGTTTATTTTACTTTATTTTTTTCTTCCTCCAAGTTTTTATTGCTTTAGTATTTATTTACTCCCCTGCCACACTATTTCCTGTGTGTCACTGCACCTAAGAATGGTTATTAACTTCTCATGGTATCAAAAGATTGTAAACCAAGCCCTGTCTGGGTGGCTCAGTTGGTTGGGGCATTGTCCTGCTCACCAAAAATATTGTGGGTTTGATCCATTGTCAGGGCACATACCTCGGTTGCGGGTTTGATCTCCAGATGGGACATGTATAGGAGACAGCAGATCGATGTTTCTCAAATCCATGTTTTTCTCTCTCTCTGCACCCCCTCTCTAAAATCAATAAACATATCCTAGGGTAAAGACTAAAAATAAAAAAAGATTAAAGGATCATAAAACAAGTCAGAGGTTCAGTGAGAGGGCACAGGGTGTAGAGGAGGCCAGGTCACTGTGCTTGGGGGCTGTGTGTCCACTCACACCTAGCACACAGCTCCTGAAATCCTGTTATCCCCTGAGCATCCTACTGCTTATATTTTGGCACAACACTTCACCATTCTGATGTGACATGTCTGTGTGTGAAGTGTTGGGGTAGAATTTTCTAATGTTTTTTCAGCCATAAAGTTGAACTTTTTGGAAGAATAAATAATAAGTATATATTACTTTGTTGAATGAAGTTAAGCATCTGTTGTTAGGTGCAAGGCATTCTTTCTAGGTATTGTGGGAACTTAAATGGTACTAGAGAAGAAACCTATGCACATATAGTAACAGTGCCTTTATTTATGGAGCTCTAACCATGTGCATTATCTCATGGAATCCTTGGGGTACCCCATGGGGTAGGTGCTGTTGATAACCATCTCAATGGCAACATGTAACAGTTATGGGATTCCAAGTGCTGTGGAAGCACAGAGGGGGGTGAACTTATTGTAGGTGCAGGAAGGTTTTGTAAAAGAAATGAGACCTTAAAGGATGGGTGGGATTTTATAGGCAGGAAAGAGGGATGTGGTTTTGCTGGGAGAGGGAGTGGAATGAGCAAAAGGTAAGGGAAAGGGGAATGTACAGGGCACACCTCAGGAAAGGTGACCGGTGTGTGTGTGAAGTCTTTAATGTTAGTTCTGTTTACAAAGAACTGTGGTCAGTATAAAGGTTTTATTTATGCACATGATTTTTGTCACACCTCTGGGGACCTAGGCCTAGTACTTGTTTTACTTAACCTCTCTAAGGAGAGGGTAAGTGAAGTTAAAAGTAGTTCCCTTTAAAACAAAAAGTTTTACATTTCAAATCATTGGTGTAGATAAGTCTAGTCCATCTGCTTTTTGTTTCCTTTAAAAGACCTTTACGGTGGTGCAAAAGCTTAAGCCATGTACAGGTGAACAGGGCCGAAACCTGCCTCCCAGTTTTAATTTTTATTGGTAACGTTGGTTTTCTTATTGTTTCAGGTCACCGGCACCTTGCCATGCTTGCTTGATGGTGATTGTTTTATCAGGTCCAATTCTTCATCTCCGGATCTTGGAATATTATTTGAACTTGGAATTTCTTATATTCGCAATGTATGTCAGTTGAAAGAAAAAGCTTTCTAATGTATTATATCAGTTAAAAAAGTTTTTTTAAGCCTATATTTACAAGTAAAATAATCGATATTTTTGTGTGTAATAGAATTTTAGTCCTTGAGGAATGGGGGTTGTAGTGATTTAAGTTTTCTAAATGTGCCACTTATGCAGTAGCATTTAATATTAAAGTGTAGAAGATGTTCATCGTCACTAATCACTGGGGAAATGCACAGCAGAACCACAGACTGTCACCTCACACTGTCCGAGTGGCTGTCATAAGAAAGACAAGAAGTGAGAAGTGTTGGCGAGGATGTGGAGAAAAGGGAACCCTCCTGTAGTTGTCGTTGGTGGGATGGTAAATTGGTGCAGCCTCTGTGGAAGACAATACGGAAGGTCCTGAAAAAATTAAAAGTCAAATTACCATATGACCCAGCAGTTTAACTTCTAGGTATTTAATCCGAAGAAATCTAAAACACTAATTTGAAAAGATGAATGTATCCCTATGTTTATTGCAGCATTATTTACAATGGTCAAGATACGGAAACCTCCTAAGTGGTCATCAGTAGACGGCTGGGTAAAGAAGATGTGGTACATACAGGGTCCGGCAGAAGTAACGCCTGCCTGAGTGTGGTTGGTAGGGTAGTGATATGGGTGTAATAATTTATAGTTTTAACTTGAATATTTCACCTAAAACGTCATATGGTGTGTTTGAGTGGGATATTGTTATATTACAGAATTTCATGCTTATGATTTTGTAATAAAAGATTTTGAAATAAAAAAGGGGCATTATTTGTGTCAGACCCTGTATATACAATGGGATGTTATTCAGCCATAAAGAAGAATTAAATCTTGATATTTGCAAAAACACAGATTGTCCTCGAGGGCATTATGCTAAGTGAAATAACACAGAGAAAGGCAAATACCATCTGATTTCACTCATATGTGGAATCTAAAAATAACAAAAAACAATCTCATAGATACAGATAACAGATTGGTGGTTGCCAGGTGTGGTGTGTG
The DNA here is from genome assembly GCA_004024845.1 of Tonatia bakeri. Taxonomy (NCBI): domain Eukaryota; kingdom Metazoa; phylum Chordata; class Mammalia; order Chiroptera; family Phyllostomidae; genus Tonatia; species Tonatia bakeri. Next base: position 21,696 of record PVIA01004420.1, on the reverse strand, counting down.
AGAACGTGAAAGGGAAAAAAAGTAATGTCATCACTGAGCAGCACCAGAAAGGCTTATTACTGTCTAATGATTTGTGACCAAAAGAAAGAACCCTTTCAAAGAAGCACAGCAGGGGAAATGCACAGCAGGACCACAGACTGTCACCTCACACTGTCCGAGTGGCTGTCATAAGGAAGACAAGAAGTGAGAAGTGTTGGCGAGACTCAGTATTTAGTGAAACAAACAGTGGCAACAAAGCCATAACTCAAGTTCTAGAGGTTATCTGCCAGGTAATAGATAATTTATACCTAGATGAAGTATGCCACAATTCAGCAGCTATTACTTATGATCTTAAACATGACTAAGAGCTTAGAAGGTAAAAAAATGTATTCCTATTAAAAAGATTTTCCTGAGGCCCCACTCAGAAATTTTCATCTGTATCTCAATAGCTGGCTGGGACATATGGCCATCTCTAGCTGAAAAAATATCTGGAAAGGAAGTATTTTTTAGCTGGCATATTGCCTTTCCATCCTTGAAAAAAAATTAATGTTCTCATAGTAGTGAAAAAAAGGGGGAAAATATTGAGCGGGAAAAAATAAAAATAAATAAGAGTGTATTTGTTTATATTTAGAGCTTGAAAGAACGCTAGTGCTTTGAAAAGGATGAAAATATGGAAAAGATGGGACTTTGCAGGAAGTGGTAGAAAATTTTTGGTGGCATTCCACCACAGCAGTTTCTGTCATAATGGGTTATTTATCCTTGTGAATGTGGCTTCAAATTAAGGGGTCTGGGAGAGTGGTGATTTTTAAAGGGAACTCCAGAAACTTGGATTAACTTAACATCATATAAACTATTGAACCAGGGAGTTTGGGCCTGTAATATTAATTATCCGCTTCTGTAGTCTAACAGCCTGAAAAGTGTTCCATGTTCACTGGCCCTTGTGATATTTGCAAAAACACAGATTGTCCTCGAGGGCATTATGGTAAGTGAAATAACACAGAAAAAGGCCAGCGAGCCCACTGTTCTTACACTGACGGTGTCACACCATCCTTGCATTTCTCTAAGGCAGATTCCTCTGTATCTGTTGTGTGGGTAGGACAGGAGAGAATGTGTCCCCTGTGTGAGCCCCAGTGGCCTCTGATAGTTGACAGGTGGGCAAAGTTCTGAGCAGAAAGACCCTTGATGATTTGACTTGCTCGTTTATCTGTCGGGGAAACAAGGCTTCGTGGCCTCATGTGGTGTTGATGTGATCTGAGTGCGTTCCATCACACACATCACTCAAGAGACTCGAGCAACAGCTGCCGCATCGTCAGTCAGGTCTAGGGATTTCCAAGACTAATTTAACTTGACAGGATTTGCACATCACCAGGTGGTCTGCAGGTACAGGGACTCTGCTGTGCTTCACTTTGTTTTCTTGTGAAGAGCTTTTAGTCTAAAGTGAATACTAAGTTTTTCCTTTAAAAGGACCTGGTATGTGCTTATAAATTGGACTGCTTCAGACATTGTTTCATCTGCTTTTTTTTTTATTTCCTAGTCAACTGGTGAAAGAGGAGAATTAAGTTGTGGCTGGGTGTTTCTTAAACTTTTTGATGCCAGTGGAATTCCTATTCCGGCAAAGTAAGTTGGCTATATATTCCTTCCAAATGAGTAATTTTGCAGAAATTCATTTTTTAGAATCTAGATACCTCAGGTTTGTAGAATGTATCTATTAACATTTCACTAACTTGTGGGGAGAGGGATTTAGTGTTGATTCTCATGTATGATGTGAAAACAGCACACACAGTCTCATGCTAGGAAGGAGAGGTGACACATAGCAAAGGGATTGATTATAAAGGGTGTTTGTATCCGCTGTCTGCTGAGAATGTTCTTCAGTAACTTCCTCTGGAATTAGCTATTTTCACAGTGCCGACACAGAACCCAGTTCCTTCAAAGAGGGAAAGCAAAAGTGAAGTCGGGGTCCGCGGTCCTGTGTGGCTCCGCCTCCCTTCCGTAGGCGGCACAGTGAGACTGGCCTGGCAGCCTCCGCAGGCAGACTTCAATCTTAGGACCAAAGGCAAACCGGTAGCGAATATTTCCATTGGAGGGTGGGGCAAATTAGTTTACAGTGTGAGTGTGTGAAACAGAATTAATTCTTGTATTATTTATTACTGTATTATTTTCTATATGAACAACTGTAAACCTACTTTTGCCATACCCTGTGTATACATAGCAGGAGATTACTATCCCTAATATAAAAAGAACCCTCAAAAATTGAGAAGACAGTTTAAATTTTAACGTGGGCATACACACAGAAATGCAAGTCCAGTGTATAAACAGGAAATTCACACAGAGATGCAGACGGGCAGTCAGGAGGGGGAGGAGGAAGACCCAGATGTGCATGAAGTTCAGGGCTCTAGTTCCCCTGCGTCTTTGTAATTACGTCTCCACGCTGCAGTTTCCTCCAGTAGTAGAATGGGGGCTGTCATAGTTTCTGACCCTGAAGGTGTAATTCAGGTAACGCTTCCTCCTCCACCTCCACTGAAGCCACAGGCGGACAGGACACCCTTACCGCAGGACAGGGGTGGAACTCCTGACTCCATCAGTCATCTAACGCCACCCAGCAGAAGGGGTGGGGCACTTTACCACCCCTATTCCTACCCCCCAAGAACGTGTAGAAGCCCAACCTAATTATGATTTTGGGGTTCGGGGTTTTAATAATGTTCAGAGTTTTAGTTGTACTTAGTTGGAGGGAAAGGTATGTCTACTCAATCTTTGCTAAAGTGAAGTCACAGCTATTTTCTTAAATGAGGTGGAGGCCTGTGTGTTGATACAGAAACATTTCCAGTGTTTATTATTATATGAAAAAAGTGAGTAGCGAAATAGTATGTACACTGTGACTCCACTTCAGTTCATGAAAAACTGCGCATATGTGGTGGTTTTGTGTGAATGGGTCCCTGAGGCTGCCCCCAGGAGCAAGGAGTGGGGAGCTGGAGCAGTGGGGTTAAAGAGGTCTTTTACCTTCTGTTTTCTACGCTTGGCTAGTTTGCAACTTGAAAGAACAGGGTGTTCAGTTTGAGATTAACTGCTGTTTGTATCTGTTTGTATTTGCATAAGAAAAGATAGGGCCAGGGGCTACCAAACTAGGGGGAATGGGAGGGAGGTAGCTTTCATTTTTTACTTATTATTTCTGTGCCATTCAAACTTTTTACAACAATCTACATGTAACTTTTTAAAAAAAGATTTTATTTATTCAACCCTAGCTGGTGTGGCTCAGTGGATTGAGTGTTGATATGTGAACCCAAGGGTCACTGATTTGATTCCCAGTCAGGGAACATGCCTGGGTTGTGGGCCACGCCCCCAGCAGGGGGCACACGAGAGGCAACCACACATTGATGTTTCTCTCCCTCTTTCTCTCGCCTTTCTCCTCACTCTAAAAGTAAATAAATAAATAAAATATTTTATTTATTCACTTTTAGAGAGAGGGGAAGGGAGACAGAAGGAGGAGAGGAACATTAATGTGCAAGAGATACATCGATTGGTTGCCTCTCGCAGGCCCCCAACTGGGAACAGGGCCTGAAACCCAGGCATGTGCCCTGCCTGGGAATCAAATTGGCAATCTTTCGGCTTGCAGGCTGGTACTCAGTCCACTGAGCCACACTGGCCAGGGCTACATGTAACTTTCATATTTTAAAAATAATATAAAATCATAACAGCTTTAATTCAAATGATGATTTAAAATATTTAAAAAATAATTTAAAATAAGTCAGTGGAGGCAAAATACTTTAATGACATCAATAATCTTTCTCATGTTAATGTGGAAAGATGTATTTCTACTGTTAATAGTTAAGAAAGAAAGACTTTATTTACTGAGATGATGCCTCACAGAAGGATTAACTTTCATTCTCGATGATCAATGAAAGAAATAAAATATCTATGAGTGTGTCTGTGCTAAAAAATAATTGACTTGCAACTCCAGTGTTTCAAAGTGTCTGTCACAGCCTACCACTCGTTTTAGGACTTACGAGCTCTTCCTGAATGGTGGCACCCCTGCTGAAAAAGGTGTAGAAGTGGACCCGTCAGTATCCAGAAGAGGTACAGCTGTTACTGGTCACTTCCTTTCCTTTGAGATCAAGCAAACACAAGAGGCATCAGAGAAGATAGCTGTATTCTAATATGCAAATAGTAAATTTGCTTAAAAAATGTCATTCAATATTAAAATCTTAGTTATTTTATCCATGTGCCTATTTTCTTGGTAGCACACATGAGACTCTAGGTAATGAGGAAGTATGAGGGCCCTCGTTTGCTCCTTCTCACTGAACACTGAGCTACGTTAATAAGCAGGCTAACTCAGAGATTGTCTACTGCTAGTCAGATGGTGTAGACATTCGAAGTTGTGTTGTACATGCCAAGCTGCCCTCCAGGAATATCAAGCACCTCCATTTAACGTGTTCACTGACCAGGCACGGTCCCAGACCGTGGGAGTGGAGAGTCCGACCCATGTGGTCCTTGTCTCGTGCAGCTCAGAGCCCGACAGTGTTGAAACTCCCTGTTCACTGCCCAGACCTCCCTGCCTTGTTTCACAACTCAGGACTCTGCTGCTGTCCTGGCTGTGCCGGTCTCCCCTTCTCAGGACAGGAAGGAGCTGGGGGCCTGGGATGCAGGTGGTTTGACCTAAAGTCAGATGTGCTTTTTAAACTTCCCCTTTTTCTCTGTAATCCAGCAACAACAATGTAACTTTCAGGGGCAGGTACTGGTGCTGAAATACTTTATTGTATTATAATTTTTTAAAAATTAAAATTAAAATACTTTGTTTTGTTATGCACTGTCCCTAGCGCTGAAAACTTTTTACACTTACTATCTTTGTTAAGCCCCTGGGAGTGTTTTCTATCAGATGATAACAATGAGGAGGCAGCCGCAGCTCCTAGTAAAACTGAGGTCTTTGAACAGAAGATCGAGAGACCTACTGAGGTTGGTATGGCTCCTGCCTGTTTGGGGGACGCAGTGTGTGCGACCATCTCTGCTTTCAGCTTCTCCTCCTGCATGGCAATCTGTTGTTGGTTATATTTCCTCATTAACTTGTCTGCCAAAGATCAGTAGGGAAAGGGAAATGGAATAGTGATAAAGTTCAGATTACCTTACTCTTTTTTTTTAAAGATTCTATTCCTTTATTTTTAGAGAGAGGGGAAGGGAGGGCAAACGAGAGGGAGGGAAACATTGATCAGTTGCCTCTTACATGCCCCCAAATGGGGACCTGGCCCACAACCCAGGCAAGTGCCCTGACTGGGAATCAAACATGTGACCTTTTGGTTTGAGGTACATCACCCAAGCTACTGAGCCACACTAGTCAGGGCAGATTAGCTTACTCTTCTACTTACTAGTTGGCACAAAGGATAGATTTGGTCGGAAATAGTGTAGAAAACTTCTGACTAAGTGGTTTTACCAATCCGTGAGCTTCTCTTCAAAGAACATTCAAAAAAATATTTTATTTATTTATTTAGACAGAGAAAGGGAGGGAAAAAGACAAGGAGAGAAATATGGACATGGGAGAAAAAAATCAATAGGTTGCCTCTCATTTGTGCCTCGCCCAGGGACGGAACATGCAACCCAGGCATGTACCCTGACCAGGAATCGACCTGGCAACCTTTCGCTTTGTGGGACAATGTCCAACTGAGCCACACTGGTCAGGGCAAGAACTTTTTAACACTCTGCTTGCTGAGGTGTAATTTAGTTTAATTCTTTTAGTTTACAGTTCCCCTTTGAGTTTTAACAAATGTATACAGTCATGTAACTATCACCACAGGCAACATAGAGAATGTGTCCATTACTTTAAGCAGTTGTCTCTGCCTCTCTGTCTTTGTCGTCAGCACCCCAGCCCATCATTCCTTTGTTTTCTTTCCCAACAGTTTTGCCTTTTCTGGAATATCTTACAAATCGGATCATACAGTACGTAGCTTTGTGGGCCTGGCCTTCACTCAGTGTCATGCCTTCAGATTCATCCATGCCAGTGCATGTGTTAGGAGTTTAACACATGCCCTAGTAGTTAATAGTTAAGTAGTCTTTTTTGTTTAAACAGTACAGCCTAGGTCAAGACCATCTCAGTAAAGCACGTATTGCAATAAAACAAGTCACTTGATTTTTTTGGTTTCCCAGTATATATAAAAGTTATGTTCACACTATACTGTAGTCTATTAAGTGTTCAATAACATATGTCTAAAAAACAATGTACATACCTTAATTTCAAAATGCTAACCATTATATGAGCCTGTTGGGAAAATGGCCAATAGATTCACTCAGTGCAGGGTTGTCACAAACCTTCAATTTATACAAAATGCAGTAAAATTAAGGCACCCCTGTCTTCATTGGCTGGATGTCCTGTAGTGTGTTTATCCATTCACTAGTTGATGAACATCTGTGTTGCTTTTAATTTTGGGAAATTATGGATAAAACTGCTCTAAATATTTGCATGTGAGTTTTTTTTATGTGGATGTATGTTTTCATTTCTCATGAAAACATACCCACTCCCACCTGGGAGTGGGGTTGCTAGGGCATTTAGTGTTTGTTTGTTAGTAGCTGCCAAACTGTTTTCCAAAATAACAACACCATTTTATACTCTCACCAGCAAAAAGCCCTGGAATTTATGTATACAAAACTGGGTATTTATCCTTACATGTTTAAACTTCAGTCACCTTCAAGGTACTATGCATTTGATGCAATACACCTATCAAGACTTTTATTCTTTTCTTTTTTTAAATTTAAATTATATTTTATTGATTATGCTATTACAGTTGTCCTGATTTTTCCCCCTTTGCCCCACTCTCCACTCCCAAGCCCCACTCCCTCCCACCATTGCTCATGTCTGAGAGTCATATGTGTTCTTTGCCTACTCCATTTCCTATACCGTACTTTCCATCCCCATAGCTATTCTGTAACTACTGATTTGTACTTCTTAATCCCCTCACCTCTTCACCCATTCTCTGCATCTGCTCCATCTGGAAACCATCAAAATGCTTTCCATAGCCATGATTCTATCTCTGTTCTTGTTTGCTTAGTTTTTTGGTTAGATCCAATTGTGATAGATATGTATTTATTGCTATTTCATTGTTCATAATATTGATCTTCTTATTTTTTTAAATAAATCCCTTTAACATTTCTTGTAATAATGGTCTGGTGATGATGAACTCCTTTAAGTTATTTCTTGTCTGGGAAACTCTGTCTGCCTTTCAATTCTAAATGATAGTTTTGCTGGGTAGAGCAATCTTGGCTGTGGGCACCCTGCTTTTCATGACTTTGAATACTTCTTTCCAGCCTCTTCTAGCCTGCAAAGTTTCTTTTGAGAAATCAGCTGACAGTCTTATGGGAACTCCCTTGTAGGCAACTAACTTCTTTTCCCTTTGTGCTCTTAAGATTCTCTCTTTATCTTCAAGCTTGGGCATTTTAATTATGATGTGTCTTGGGGTGGGCCTCTTTGCATCCATCTTTTTTGGTAGTCCCTGTGCTTCCTGGGCTTGCATGTCTATTTCCTGCATCAAATTAAGGATTTTTTCTTTCTTTCTTTTTTTTTTTTTCAAATAGACTACCAATTTCTTGTTCTTTCTCTTCTCCTTTGGCACCCCTATGAAGTGCATGATGGATTGCTTAAAGTCATCCCACACTGCTTACACCATCCTCATTTTTGGGGACTTTCTTTTCTTCTTGTCATTCTAATTGGTTGTTTTTTGCTTCCTTACATTCCAAATCATTGATTTGATTCTCACCTTCATCTATTCTACTGTTGTTTCCCTGTAAATTGTTCTTTAGTTCAGTTAGTATATACTTTGTTTCTGACTGGGTCTTTTTTATGCTACTGATGCCCTCACTAAGTTCCTCGAGCATCCTTATAACCAGTGTTTTGATACATCTGATAGCTTGCTCATCTCCACTTTGTTTAGTTCTTTTTCTGGAGTTTTGATCTGTTCTTCATTTGGGTCTTGTTTCTTTGTCTTCTTGTTTTGGCAGCCTCCCTGCGTCTGTTTCTGTGTATCAGGGAGAGCCACTTTGACTCCATGTGTTGGTAGTGTAGCCTAATGTAGTAGGTGTCCTGTAAGGTCCAGTGGTACAGCCTCCCCTATCACCCAAGCTGGGTACTCAAGGTGTGCCCTTCGTGTGGGCTGAGTACAGTCTTTTCTTATAGTTGAGCCTTGGTCGCTGTTGGCAGATCAATGGGAGGGATTTACCCAGACCAGTCAGCTGCAAGGATTGGCTGTGACCACTTACCACCAACCTCCCTCCTCCATGGAGGGTCAGCTGTGTAGGGGCAGGGAGGTGGTGCTCCAATGTGGTCTGTAGCTGTCCACTGGGTGTGCTGGCCCCTGGAGTTTACCAGGTGGTGCAGGCCAAGATCAGCCCCCACCTGTGTTTTGCCCGGGGCACCCTGCCTGAGAAGTAAAGCAATCTGAGATGGCTGCTACTTGGGCTGGGCTTGGAGATTTCCAGACAAAGCCAAGCTGTGAATCTAGGCTGGCTGCTGCTAGTGCCCGGCCTGGGGCTCATTGAGGCCAGCTGCCCCTTGTTTGAGAGAATTTGGGAAGATGTGAAGTTGGAGCCATGACCAGCCATTTGTATGGAAAAGCAGCTTGGGTGGGCCATTAAGTTCGATGGGACAGAGTCTCTGGGTATCTCCAAGGCGGGTCAAATAGTGTTAACCTGGTTGATTGAGTCTCAGATATGGCACCAGTCTGCTGGCTCAGTCTGGATGGATGTGGTGTCTTTAATTCCGTAGTTGTCAGATTTCCACTGAACTTGATTTCTGATGGTTCTGAGTGATGGGTGTTCTATATTTTAGTTGTGGTTTTGTTTTATTTATTTATTTATTTATTATTTCAAAATATATTTTATTGATTATGCTGTTAAGGTTGTCCTATTTTTTTCTCCCCTTTCTTCCCCCTCCACCCTGTACCCACCCTGTCCTCCAGCTTCCCTTCCCCTTTGCATACATATAAGTTCTTTGGCTTCTTGTTTCCTTCACTATTCTTAATCTCCCCCTGTCTATTTTATGCCTACCAATTATGCTTCTTATTCCCTGTACCTCCCCCCTCACAACATTATTCCCTTTCCTTCTCACCGCTGAGAACCCTCCATGTGATTTCCATTTTTCTGGTTCTGTTTCTGTTCTAGTTGTTTGCTTAGTTCTTGTTTGTTTTTGTGTTTTAGATTCAGTTGTTGATAGTTATGAGTTTGTTGTCATCATACTGTTCAAAATTTTTGATCTTCTGTTTCTTAGATAAGTCCCTTTAACATTTCATATATAAGGGCTTGGTGATGATGAACTCCTTTAACTTCACTCTATCTGGGAAGCACTTTATCTGCCCTTCCATTCTAAATGATAGCTTTGCTGGATACAATAATCTTGGATGTAGGTCCTTGCCTTTTATGACTTCAAATACTTCTTTCCATCCCTTCCTGCCTATAAGGTTTCTTTTCAGAAATCAGCTGATAGCCTTATGGGAACTCCTTTGTAGGTAACTGTCTCCTTTTCTCTTGCTGCTTTTAATATTTTCTCCTTATCTTTAAGCTCTTACCCTTTTCAACAGCATGGATGGAACTGGAGAGCATTATGATAAGTGAAATAAGCCAGGTGGTAAAAGACAAATACCGTATGATCTCACCTTTAACAGGAACCTAAATAATAAAACAAACAACCAAACAAAATATAACCAAAGACACTGAAATAGAGAACAGGCTGACAGTGACCAGAGGGAAGAGGGGAGGGAATTTCAGGGGAAAAGGGGAAGGGTTTATTACAGGAACAAGTATAAAGGACACATGGACAAAAACTAGGGGTGGGTAGTGGAAATGGGAGGGAGGTGGGGAGGGCTGGGGGGGGCTGGGATGGGAGTAAAAGACAGAAAACTGTACTGAACAACAATTAAAATAAAATTTAAAAAAATTCTCTCCTTATCTTCAATCTTGGCTAATGTAATTATGATGTGCCATGGTGTGTTCCTCCTTGGGTCCAACTTCTTTGGGACTCTGAACTTCCTGGACTTCCTGAAAGTCTATTTCCTTTGCCAGATTGGGGACATTTTCCTTCACTATTTGTTCAAATAAGTTTTCAATTTCTTGCTCCTGTTCTTCTCCTTCTGGCACCCCTATGATTCAGATGTTAGAGTGCTTAAAATTGCCCCAGAGGTTCCTAAGTCTTTCCTCATTTTTTAAAATTCCTGTTTCTTCATTCTGGTCTGGTTGAATGTTTATTTCTTCTGCTCCAGATCATTGATTTGAGTCCTGGTTTCTTATCTTCACTGTTGGTTTCCTGTATATTTTTGTTTATTCACTTTGTATAGCCTTCATTTCTTCCTTCATTTTCTGACTGAGCTCGATCAGTTCTGTGAGCATCCTGATTACCAGTGTTTCAAACTCTGCATTAGATGGCTTGTCTATCTCCTCATTGCTTAGATCTTTTACTGGAGTTTTGATCCGTTCTTTTATTTGGGCCATATTTCTCTGTCTTGGCGCACCTGTTATTTTGTAAGGGCTGGAACCTTAGTTGTTTGCCAGGAACCCTCTTTGCTGAGTTGTGGTGCTCTGTGGGGGAGGGGTCAGAGAGGGAACATTGCTGCTTGCTTGCTCCACTCTAGCCCCACTTTCCAATGAACTCTCCCGTGAGACTGGGAGTTTCTCCTGCTGTGAAAACGCCCACAGTAGTTTCCAGGTAGCTTTGAGTCTTTAGTTCCCTGTTCAGCCAGCCCTACCTTGCCACAAGTCCTCTCTGCTTGGCTGCCCCTCTCCCATCTTTGCCTCTCCTACTGGTCTGGGTGAATATTTCTTTAACTCTTTGGTTGCTGGAGTTCCGTGCAGTTTTATGTTCTGGCACTTCTGGTTGTTTATTGTTTTAAAATTGGTTTTTATCCTTCTTTTGGTTCTGCGAGGAAGTGAAGGGTTTCTACGTATGTGTCCATCTTGGCCAGAACTCAGCTTTTATATCATTAAGACAAAAAAACAAAAAAGAATTTCGAGGTAGAGATCTTCCTGCTAGTGTACAAGTGTCTGTCTCAGGAGCTGTGCTCTGCTTCCTGCTGCCCCTGCCAGCCGCAGCCCCGCCTTGTCTCGGTGTGGGCTCTTCTCTCCTCCTAGAACCCACACAGAGACCTGAGCTCTGCCTTAAAATCGCCACTTTGCATGGTCTGGAGACATACACTCCTGACAGTGTCAAGTGTGGGTTGGGGCACCTGCTGGTGTGGCCCAGGCTCAGGCTGGCTCTCCCAGAAACCAGGTCCTGGGCACAATGAAGCCAGAGGCCCTGGCGTGGCTTCAGGGCCACGGGCCGTGCTGTGGGTTCCAGGCGAAAGGCTGTCACCAGCATGGGTGCTCTCGTCCATCAGTGCCCCGAGCCTGTAAGCCTTGGAGGTGGAGACAAGGCAGGACTGACCATCTCTTCGAGTCTCCTCTCCCCTGATCCTCAGTGACTGGAGAAGAAGGCAAATACAGGAAATGGAACATCAGTCCTCCTCCACCTCTCCTGCAAGGGTGCCTCCCACCTCTGTCCCCACCTCACTGGCTCATGAACCTCACCTGGGTTTTGTCAAACTTCTGTGCTTGAAGGAGGAAGGACAGAGGCTCTGTCAATGTGCCAAGGGACATACAACCCTGGTGTCTGGGCCAGGGGCGGGCAGCCCAGTTTGAGTCTGCATTAGTGCCCATTTTCACCCGGCATCCTTGCTGGCTGGCCTCCCGCTGCCCTCTCTCCAGCCAGCAGGTGTATGTGTGAGGACCCCTGGGTGTCGGGAGACCTGTGAAAATACAATGGGTTGGTGTAGGCTCTCCTGCTTTACCAAACAGCCGCAGCAGAATCCTCCCATGGGGTTCGTTTGTGGAGACAGTGTGATGATGGCGACCTGTCAGCACAAGACGGAGGGAGCGAGCGGAGCCTCCGGTTTCACCAGGACTCGCCTCTCTAATTCGGGAGCTGTTTCCGAAGGGAGTTAAGGGGCAGGGTTTGTCCAGAGGCTCCTGGTGAGGGAAAGCCCTGAACTGAGGCTCAGACTCCCAGGGCCTGAGCTCCGAACCAGGATACTGGCCTGTACAAGCAGGCACATGCATGTGGGCAGGTTTGCCATCAATCTCTTTATTTTCCTTTGCCTTTTTTATGCATTTCTCCTCTTTTCTTTCTCACTTCCATGTATTGTCGTTAAAAGTAAACGAAACAAAAGCATTGCTTCCCTGCTGCTCAGTGTAATGTTAGTTGCACTGCTGCCACCAGCTGTTTGTCGGTCCATTTTTACTTCTTCAGCTCAGCCAGCCTTTCAGAGCTCCGAGATTTCTAGTCACGCTGGGTTTGGGAAAATCAGAGGATTTCCCTAAAGAAAACAGAGCAAGCAGCACACTTCATGCTGTGGGGAGGTGCCCTCACTGTGGGAGGAGCCAAGGCCTCTAAAGCAAGCAGAGGGTAGGTCTGTGAGAGGAGGAGAGGGTGCAGTGGGAGGAAGGTTCCACCCCATCCCCTAGCCACGCCAGTGCCTGTTCTTCTGCCAGAGACAGGAGTTCGGGTTTGCAGCTAAAACACAGCCCATGTGGTCCCTGGACCAGAGGGCGGGATGTGGAACAGCCCCTGGGATCACAGCATGAACCCTGTGGAGCCATCAGGCCGCCTAAATGGCCCCTGCAGCCAGCCTTTGCAATCTGGGTCAGATATGCCCGAGATCAGGATTTAGCAGGGTTGGAAAGATGATTTCCAACCTTGAACACCAAAGGCTATATACGAAAGTAGTAAGTGTGGCAGGAGAACCTCTCCTGCGTTTTTGGATGTTTCTGGAAATTCAGGGGTTAGGGAGTGGTCAAGGACAATTATTTAAATTCCATTCAACTGATCACCAGCGGGTCCATTGCCCCTGAGCCATCATGGGGTCGCTCACCCCATGACAGTTCATTCTGTGCACTGTCCATGGCTGGGGGCCTGTGACCGCTGTGGTTCACTTTCTCTTCTAAAGTTCTCACTCTAGAAATGAAAGTGTAGGATTAATTTACAGATGTTTAAGTGTCTTTAAACTTTGGGTGAGTTTTCTTAGTCCAAAGACATATTTCTTTTTAATAGAGGACATTGTTTGCAGGAGTTCTGAGATTTATTTCTATGGTCTTTCTTTATGCTTCATGACAGTGTCCATTTCTTTCTAAAAACTAACATTTAGAAAATGTATGTTTAGAATGATTTCAGACATTTTCTTGAGTATCTTCTTAAGCTGACTCTTGTGCTCAGTCCATCCCAAAGGTTTAGTCTGTGTGTCAGGTTTTAAAGTGCTCATTGTCAAGTTCCCACATTATTGTTTTGAAATCTCAGCACTGAAATTTTGTTTCTGTTTTTAATTCTTAAGTATTTTCCTCTTTTTGATGCTGTTGTAAATGGAATTGTTTAAATTTCTTTTTCAGATTACTGAATGTATAGAAACATGACTGATTTTTTAATGTTAATTTTATATTCTTTAACTTTGCTGAATTTGTTCATCTAACAGGTTTTTGTAGCATCTTTAGGGTTTTCTACATATGAGATCATGTCTATGAACAGATGTGACTTTACTTCTTCTTTCTAATTTGGGTGCTATTTATCCCTTTTTCTTGCCTGACTGCTCTAGCTAGGACGTCCAGTGATATGTTGAATGCAAGTGATGAAAGCAGGAATCCTTTTCTTGTTCCTGATCCTAGACGAAAAGCTTTCTGTCTTTCACCATTAAATAGGATGTTAGCTGTGGGATTTTCATATATGACCTTTAGTATGTGAAGGTGGTTTCCTTCTATTCCTAGTTTGTTGAGTATTTTTATTATGAGTTGAATTTTCTCAAATGTCTTTTTGGCATCAGTTGATAAGATCATGTGGGTTTTTCCCTTCATTCTGTTAATATAGTGTATTACATTGATTGATTTTGTTACATCGAGTCATCCTTACATTCTAGGAATAAATCCTACTTGGTCATGGCATATAATCCTTTTATTATGCTGCTGGACTCTGTTTGCTAGTGTTTTGTTAGAGATTTTTGCATCAATGTTCATAAGGGATATTGGTCTGTAATTTTCTTTTCTTGTAGGGTCTTTGTCTGGTTTTGGTATCAGGGTAATGGTGGCCTCATAGAATGATTTAGGAGCTATTCTCTTTTCCAGTTTTTGAAAAGGTTTGAGAAGGATTGGCTCTTCTTTAAATATTTAGCAGAATTCAGCAGTGAAGTCATCAGGTCCAGAACTTTTCTTTGTTGATAGATTTTTGATTGCTGATTCAATTTATTTACCAGTAATAGGTCTACTCAGATTTTATCTTAATTTGTGACTTACCATATTTTGTCATGTATGATGCACACCCACATTTTTGGCCCAAACTTTCAGGAAAACAAATTTTTTTGTTTTAATTTTTTAATTAATTAATTTATTTGTATTTAGATACTTGGTTTTTGTATTATAAAGGAATTTTAGCATTTATTTTTGCACATATTATGGTACAAGAAATTTTATGTTACAAATACTTACAAAACACAAGAAGAGATATAAGGTATAAGGAATTTTATGTACCAATAACAAATTTATGATATTTACACATCATAGAAGGCCAAAAACTCCTGTCACTGTCAATATCAGAAGCATCGTCTTCTTCAATTTCTACATTACTTGTGGCTTCTGAAAAGTCACTTTCCTCATCCTGGTAAATTTCACTGTCTCAGTTCCATCCATAGCATTGCTGGTGCCACATTTTTAATCAACTTCACAACCACTTCCTTCTTGTCACCATTCCATGATCTTAGCACCCAGTCACAAAGCTGGGCAATGGATGTTTCCTTGACCCTGCCTGTAGGCATCAGATCATTACCAGCTGACGGCATCCAGGACGTCCACTCTTTCTTCATTAGGGCCTTAAAGGGCTCGTTTACTGACACATCGAGAGGTTGCAATGGGCTGGTTAGCCCACCAGGTATCACAGCAAGTTGGGTTTCCAAGCTTGCTGCAATTGCTTTCACATTTGTGTAACATGGGCTTTGAAGTGAGCAAAAACAAGCAAAGCTGGTTTTTTAAGTAATCCCCCAGGCCTTTGTGACTAGACTTGGTTAAACCAGATTTTCACACCTTTTGCATTCATCCATCCTTTTTCATGCATGTGGATAATAACTCCACTTAGAATCTTTTCTTTCAGAAAAGTTTTTCTTTGAAAGATGATCATAGGTGGAAGCTTTGTCCCATCTGCACAACAGACTAGAATAACAGTGAAATGTGTTTTCTCATGACCATTAGTTTTGACAGCACAGTCTTTGCTACTTTGATGTCCACAGTTCTGTTGGGTGGCACATCAAATGTGTGTGGGACCTCATCCATGTTGGCAATTTGGGACAGCTCAAAGTTGTATGTCTTTAAAAGAATAATAACATAAGAATGAAATTCCAAAACTTGATTATCATTGGCTACTGAAGTTTTTGGACAAATTTTGTTCATGTCCTCGTGCTCAAACCTTCTCTCTTCATAAAATTAAAGCACCATTTAGGTGTTCCTAAGAGATCATCATTGTTTTTTTTCCTGTGCAGTCCTTTTACCTTCTTTTTCTATCTTCTTGGTCGAAACAGAGATCCTAGTTTGACGCTGCTCCAGAATCCTGGTCTTCACCTACCCCTCCACCTCCGGCCACTTTGGAGATTTCCCTCTTGTTGCCTTCTTCAGTCCTGGCATCTGAAGAAGCTTTTCTTCCTGTTGCCTCACAGTCTGATGACCCTCCCTGTGGGAGGAGGTCTGAAGCATCTCTTGGCAGCCCTGCTGCCATGCTTTTTAACATATTTAATAACTTTTAGTTTAAAGCTTGCAGTGTACAAAAACCATTTTGACATTTTCCAAGGGATTTCCAATAATTTCACCTGCCTAAAGTGTATGAAGAGAAATGTCGTGATGTTCACCCTATCATAATACAGTCCGTGTCACTTATCAAGTGGATGACAATCGCCATCATCTGTATTACTCTGTGGATAACATACGTTGCTCTTTTGCCCTTCATTTCATTTCATTTCATTTCATTGAATCATTGGCTGAAACAGCTTTCGTTGCAAGTTTGTCGTAATTTCAACAAAACTGATTATTGTTCCAGGGTATTATTTTGCATACAGATATCATTTTTAGAGTTACACTTTTAACACATAAGCATAAATAGAAGAATTAAAACCATTTATATAGATATGGAATTAGTATCACCCATATATAATATGTATCCTTATTTTTCCCTCAAAAATTTGGGCAAAAAGGTCACATTACACATGGCAAAATACAATAGTCTTAATAGGTTTTGTGTTCTTAGGAATTAGTCCATTTCATCTAGGTTATCCAATTTTTTTTACTCACAACTTTTATAGTACTTTTATACTCCTTTTTATCTCTGTAGAATCAGAAGTAATATCCTCATTTTCAGTTCTGATTGTAATAATTTGATTTCTCTCTTTTTCTTAACCCCTCTAACTAAAGATTTTTGAATTTTCCCTGACCATTGTGACTCAATTGGTTGGGTGTGGCACCACAAAGTGAAAGGTCGCCAGTTCGATTCCCAGTCAGGGCATATGCCTGGGTTGCAGACCTGGTTTCCAGTTGGGTTGCATGCAAGAGGCAACTGATCAATGTTTCTCTCCCTCTCCTTCTCCCTCCCTTGCCCTCCCTCTAAAAATAAATAAAATTTTAAAAGAAAAAAAGTTTGTAAATATGGTAATCTTTTTAAAGAACCAACATTGGGCTTCATTGATTTTCTCTATTGTTTCTCTAGTCTCTATTTCATTTATCTGTTCTCTAATCTTTATTATTTTCTTCCTTCTACTTGTTGGGGATTTATTTGGTTCTTTTTACTAGTTCCTTAAATTGTAAAGCTAGGTCATTGATTTGAGACCTTATTTTTTAATGTAGCTATACATTTCACCCCTAACACTGCTTTCACTTTGCCCCATAAATTTTGGTATGTTATATTGATCTGTAAGTATTTTCTAATTTTCCTTGTGATTTATTTTTTGATACATGATTATTTGAGTGTGTTGTTTAATCTCCACATGTGTGAATTTTCCAGTTTTCCTTCTGCTCTTGATTTTTAGTTCCATTCCATTGTGATCAGAAAAGATACTTTGTATGATTTCAGTTTTAATTTTTAAAATATTCATCTGAGGGCATGTTTATTGATTTTAGAGAGAGGGGAAAGGAGGGAGAGAGAGAGGGAGAGAAACATGGATGTGAGAGAGAAACATCGATTGGTTACCTCTTGTATGCACCCCAGTTGGGGACCAAACCCACAACCTAGGCATGGGCCCTGACCAGGAATCAAACCCATGACCGTTCAGTTTACAGGATAACATTCCAACTGAGCCACACTGGCCAGACCTGATTTCAATTTTTAAATCATTAAGACTTACATGTGGTCTATCCCATAGAATGTTCCATGTATATTTGAGAAAAATGCGTATTCTGCTGTTATTGTGTAGAGTGTTCTGTGTGTGTCTGTTGGCTGCGATGGATCTACAGTGTTGTTCAAGTCCACTGTATTCTTATTAATCACCTGCCTGTTTCTTCTGTCCTTTACTGAAAGTATGTTATTGAAGTCTCTTACTATCATTATAGATCTATTTCTCTTCTACTTTATATATTTAGGAGTTCTAATATTTGGTATACACACACACATACACACACACACACACACCTTGTATACATCTTCTTGGTGAATCGACCCTTTTTTCATTACATAATATCCTTCTTTGTCTCTTGTAACAGTTTTTTGACTTAAGGACTATTTTGTCTGATATTATTTTTAGCCATCCCTGCTCACTTTTGTTTACTGTTTGCACAGAGTATCTTTGTCCATCCTTTCATTTTTCAACCTATGAGTGTCCTTAGGTCTAGAGTCTCTGGTAGGTAGTACACAGTTGGATCCTGTAATTAATTCTTCCAATCTCTGACTTTTGATTGGGGAGTTTAGTCCATTTACATTTAAAGCAATCACTGATAAGGAAGGACTTACTATTTCCATTTTGTTAGTGGTTTTCTATATGTCTCATAGATAGTTTTTGTTCCTCATTTCCTCCCTACTGCCTTCCTTTGTGCTCAGTTGATTTTTTGTAGTGACATTAATTTCCTTTTCATTTCCTATTGTGTACATTCCATAGATTTTTTCTGTGGTTACTATGGGGATTGCATATAACATCATAGAGAAAACAATCCATTTTAAACTGATAATAACTTCAGTATTTATGTTTATTGAGTCCTTAATGGGTGAGTGTGGAGTTTTTAATGCAATTAAAATTGCACCTCATTTTAATCCTTTTATTAGCCCTCTGAAATGCAGGTACTACTATCCGAATTCCACAAATGAGGAAACCAAAACACAAGAATAATGAATTGACTCAAAGTTCCATAGCTAGGAAGCAGCAAAATCAGAGATCAGTCCAGGTCTGCCACACCCTCCCATGTTCCGCCCAGCACTGTGAACAGTCTGAACTCACGTTTCCTCTGCATTTATCTCATCAACTGGGGTGGCCACGTGGCTTTGTTAAAACTTGTAGCAGACTGGTCTCTTTATTTCCAAAACAAATAATTTATGACTTTTTAAATTTGACATTTAACATGGGTGATAGCTAAATGAAAGCATAGGAATGACAAAACAGAGTGGAGACTTGAAAGTATACACATAAAGAAGTAGATTATCTAAAGTTTAATGTGGCCAGCTTGGAGTGGGAATTTTCCTTATAATTGTCACTTTTTTTCCAATAATGAAAAAAAAGTAATAAATAAATAAATATTGTAGGTTGGAGTGTACGAGATTGTTAATACATTTTTTCTTCTTTAATAGTCTATTGCCGGAAACATTAATTGGAAGTATGTGCTACATTCATTTGTTGATATTTTATCGCCAAATTCTTGGAGATGTACTCCTGAAAGACAGGATGAGCATGCAAAGTGCTGGTAAGGGGTCTTTGCAATTTCCTTTTGTACAATAATGCATTATGTAAAACATATGATGCATTTGAGTAAACATAACCTAAATCTTCTTCCAGAAGTGACATTTGAAATAAAAAATTTTAAAATAGCATCAAAGTCAAAATTACTACAGATGCAAAGCGTTGTACTTTGTGACCTCAGTACATATTTACTTCTTTACCATATACACATTTTCTTATTTCCAGTTCTGGAGATTTGAGATCCTAAAACTTAAATATAATCATATTTTTCCTTACTCTCTCCGAATAGTCTGTTTCTACCATGTTTGATATTCACTTCATCTTTCTGGGCAGAGACCAAAATCACCCCAAATAACTGGTTCTTGATGCACAAACTTTCAATATCAATAGATTAGTTAAAATTGGCAAATCCAGGTGAGAGGTATATACTTATTCAGGAGTTCTGTGTACTATTTTTATTTTTGCAATTTTATTTACACTTGAAATTTTTTCTCAGTAAAATGTTAAAAAATAAGTTTGACCATGAGTTGTCACACATGATTGAACTTGCAACAAGGAATGCATGTGTTCCAAGGATTGCCTCAAAAAACGTTTAACTTTACTGGACAGTCTTTGAATGCAGTAGATCCGTAAGCAGGTGTGTGTTGAGCGCCTCCTGCATGTCAGGCTTTGTGAGACAGGCATGGCCATTCCTATCCTAGTGGAGGGACGTACCTTAAACACAAAATTACACGAGTAATCCTTTTCACATTTTAGAATAAGTGTTCCAAAGGGAAATGTAGAAAGAGAGCACACAGTAGGAAGGCTGAATTAATGTGTAAGATGAGGGAAGCCTTCACTGGGCAAGTAATGTTAAGATAAGCCCTGAGAGAGGAGTTCAAGTTATGAAGAAGGTGGTGGGGGGATGATGCTTTCTGGACAGAGAGACCATAGTACGTGTGAAGACTCAAGGCAAGAAAACATGGGTGTGCGGGAGGGACTGGAATTGAAAGCAGGCCAGTGGGGCTAGAGAGAGGGAGTGAGAGAGAGAGTCCTGTGGTGCCTTAGGACCTGGACCAGTAGAGTTCATGGTTAGACAGGAGACCTCTGCCAGTAACATGACACCGAGATGGTTAAATGGAAATGGAACTCTCAGTCAGAGAAGCACAGACATTGCTCAAGGAGCAATTATCACTCTAAGAGAGAACAATTAAGGCAAGTCTTTTAATCATTGCTGGCCTTTAAATTTAATTCAGTGACTCTAGAAACAATTCATGGATGGCATGGCTTCTTAAAGAGGATAAAGCTTATTTGTTGTCCTGCAGGTAAGGAGGTTACTCAGATTATTGACTTCATTTGAGTCTGACCATCAGAATAAACCTAGAAAAATCTGGAGAATGGATTTTTTTTTTTTTCCTGCTAAAGACACAGGACCATCTCCAAAGCGTTCTTCCTCATGGGATTCTGCACACAGGTCTTTCAGATGCCATTACTTATTGTGGAATATCCGTATTCTCCTACCCAGTATTTAGGCACGTGGCCAAATCCCCAACTCCCGATGCCTTCCAATTGCATTCTCCACCATCCCGTGACCCCCAGACACCAGGGTTCTTCCCCAAGTGCTGGTGGACTGGACTCAGGCACCGGCAGCCTCCTTTCTGCTGGTACTTCCTGACTCCTCCTACCGCACCGCTGTCATAGGAGGAAAGCGAGGCTGGAAAAACACCGAAGAACACAATTTTCTAGTCTTATTCTGCTTAGAGTGACTTTACTTCTACCCTAAAAGCTCTGTCTACTTGGCACAAGACTCATTCCAGAACCCTCTGGGGTATGGGTGTGGGGGGGTGTGGAGGTAGCTTTGAGTTCCTAGAGGTTAAAGTGTTAGAAACGGGTTGTCAACAAATATTGTGACACTGATTCTAATCAGAATGAATGCTTTTCTATTGCAGTAAAACATTGGGTAAATTTGTATAAAATCCTTTTTGGTCTTTGTATTTCAGATTTAATCAGTAATCCCATACTGGCTACCTTCCCCAAGCTCCTGGAGCAGCCTGACGTGATGGATGCACTGCGGGTGGGTGGCCTGGTGTGCTCAGGAAGCAGTTGGGCACCTGCACTGGCGTGTTCTAACACCTGCTCTAGGGTCCCCCCCCCCACCATTTGGATGACATCTCCTGATCTGTGTCCATTTTCTAGCTCACTTGGGCTCATCCTTCCTTTCTTCGTTTGAGTGTTACTTTCCCAGACTGCCCAGGACCCAATAAGCAGGTGGAGTGCATGCTGCATACACCGTGGCAATCTCTCATCTCTTGTCTGTTCCTTGACTTACAATAGCCACCAGTTGTGGCCCAAGAGCAACAATACAAAATGGTTTGTTAGATAAATGAGCTGAGCTCTCAGGGGAGAGTCAGGGCATGCCTCTCATTTTTGTTTAATTCGATCATACTGTCTGCTGCATAAATAGCAGCTGGTTGAACCAGATGAAATCTCCAATTTTCATCTTCAAAATGTGAGTTTTATAAAAAGTTCAACTTGCTTCATCAAGGTCAATGACTATTAGAAAACCTCTATGCCTACCAGGCAGATGCTCAGATACCATGGTAGGGGGCTCAGGGGAAGTATGACCCAGGTCCTTGGAGACATGAAGAAGGCAGCAAATGAGGACCAGGAATTGTTCCATTAAAGAGGTCCTGGCTGATACCTGACTGGGGCCACGTTGGATTTTGACAGGCTGAGATGGGAGTGGAAGACACCACAGGTGGAGGGCTCAGCACGAACAAACACTTTGCGGCTGGAAGGACTACAGAGTGTTCTTGAGCAGAGCAGTGACCCGTGGGGCAGG